>JAVSBS010012061.1:0-78328 GCA_033124195.1 Coracias cyanogaster | reverse complement strand
TGTCCAGCCCCTAGCAAGCAATTAATCTCTCTCTCAATCTAGCTTTTAAATGGAAGGTGCCTGCTCTTTCTGAAGTTCTTGGATAGGAATTAAGGGAAAATTCTTCCCAACAAAGGGTGCTCAAGCATGGAGAGGCTGTTCCAGGCTGCCCAGGGCAGTGGTGGAGTCCCCATCCTTGGAGGTGTGGCACTGGGGGACGTGGTTTAGTGGTGACCTGGCAGTGCCGAGGGAATGGTTGGACTCGATGATCTTCAAGGTCTCTTCCAACCTAAATGATTCTATGATTCTAAATGACTGTAGAAGGTGAAAGAAGATTCAAGCCAGCCCTGTGCCTGCTGCGTATCTGTAATAACTGTTTTCCCAGTAGTTTATTTGTTTAGATTTACTTATTCTTTGGAGTTGTCTATTGGTGTTGAAAGGTCTCTTTTTCTGGCCTTGATTTTCTATGCTTCTCATGGCTCTTTGTTTTTAAGTACCACAATTTATTCTTCTATCTGTGCAATGATAAAACCTTCTCCTAGTGTCTTTTTCAAAGATTTGACTGACTTGTTCACCACTTGAATCTTGGAAATGAGAGTTTGATTTGTAGCCTGCCAGATGTATAATAATTCTTTGTCCACGTAGCTCGCGTTCTTTGTCAGAAGTCACAATTTCTTACAAATTGCCGAATAACTGCATAGTGTTTGGCTTGCTTTGTGCTTGAGCTGATTTCCCAGCAGCTTCCACCATTCCCTATCTGTCGTTACTGTAGTCTGCTTTCCTCAGATCTGCAAGCCTTTGGTGTTCTAGTTGTCCTATGTGAAGTCTCCAGCAGGCCAGAACTTGTCTGGTGAATATCTGTTTTCATGACTTCACGAGTTACCTTTCACCTGACAGTCTCCTACAGGGGAAACTCTTCCCCTGGACCTTCATCGGGGGGTACCTGACTAGACCGCACCTTGCCAAAAGAATTTAATAGAAGGCTATTTGTAGACACTTCTCCTGCAGTGTCTGAAGGACAGAGGAAGACAACTGAACTTTTTCAGAAGCCTGGGAAGGAGGTTTACCAGCAGGTAGTCATGCAAAAGTGTCTTTTGGAGGACAGGAGGAGTAAGGTCTATAAAAAAATAAATCTTCATGGTCCAGTGTCTTACTCCACAAAGAAAAATAATTAGAGTCAGGCTTCATCTTCATGATTTGGAAACTCTAATTTTGGTGTGACAAAATGCCTGGAAAATATTGGGAAAGGCTGAACAGTTGTGCTAAATGCCAGGCTAAGTCTTCCTCTTGAGTACTTCAAGCTTATAGGAATTTTTGTCAGTTTGATTCTCCTAACTCAAAATCCATTTTCATGTTTCCAGGAGTTTGGGAATTGCTATAAGCTGGCAGACATATGGTCCATCTCATAATCCCTCTCTCCAGGAGTACAGGCAAGAACAGAGACATGAAGAGATGGCATCCCTAACTCTTTCAGTTAGTGTGTGTCTTTACATTTTCCTTTCTGTAAACCTTGATCGAAGTCCTCAATGATGATGCTTTTCACAGCTTACATGTGCACTGATTGAGGCTTTATTTCTAGATTATAATTGAAGGTTCAAAAAACAGAAAAATATAACTATAGCTGTGTAGCTGAGGTAATGGAGGTCTTTAGAGACAGCCTCATAGTGAAATAAAGGGTTAAGGAGCAGGATGTCAGTAACCCATCAAAGCCTGGGTGTAGGATGGGCTCTAGAAGACCTGGATGGCTGCGGACAAGAACATGTAACTGGGAAAACTCGGTGTAGTATCTGCCGGTAACAGCTCGTAACGTGAGCTGCGTCTGTGGTGCTGCTGATCACTGGAGCTTGTGAACACGCTTTTCTTGTGGGGAAAACTGATTAACCAGATGGAAAATGTATCATAGATGATAATCAATAGAAGTGTATGTTATCAGTACGCTGATATTGCACATCTGATAGAGCCTGTAGCTTGGGTTCTTGGGATTTGAAGTGCTGCAGTATTGGACAGTGCCACTGGTTGTTTTATCACTAATGATGTAATGTGATTAATGTTTACCAAATATAGCAGTAAATCTGTACTTAACTGAAATATGAGGTGAGTTAAGGTTGAGGGAATTGAGTTCGCTGAAAGGGATGTGTTAAGAAATGGCTTGAAGAGCAGTAAAACAACCAGTGGGTGATGGGTTGTGTTCTGGATTGCCGACAGTGATTTCAGGTCCTGGCAGTGATAGTTTCTGAAATGCAGATACTGCTATGAACAGGCAGTAGATTGGGTTTGTTTTAATTTAACATTTATTGCCCTCTAATTTTTTTTCCAGTCACTTTTTCATGAGGAGAAATAATCTGGGTACCAGCTCTATTTACCAGTTGTGTGTGCATAGCTCATTTGCCCTCTTGAATTTTGTTGGCAGAGGAGAATGTTGTCTTTCAACTGATTAGGAACTTTTCCAATATGACATTTTTTTCAAGAGGAAAGCTTAGTTCTCATCTCTTTTGCATGGTGGGAAGTGCTGCCACTTAAGTCAGTGGAACTGCTCTGCTGTAAAACTGCTCTCTATATATTAAGAATCAAATGAAAAGAATTTTTTGAGCGGGCTGGACCAAACTGGTTCCTTGGTTTTGGATTTGTTTGTTGCTCCATCTTTTGTGTATCATAATTCTGCAATCAGGCTTTGGTACCAGAGACATTTCTGGATCTCTTGCAGGTTTTGTTTCAAGAAACTCTACAGCAGTCTGAGTAGGTGTTTCTTATACGGTTCAAATTGTCTTCACAAATAACTTGTCTGTGTGTGCATGCCCCCGCTGGCTCCGTGCCTCAGCTTGCACCGTAGTGTTACGGATGAATTCATTAAAATGCTCAGGCGTTCATTGCTGACATTTGTTCTGTTTAATTGAAATAATTTCTTCAGCTTCTAAACTTAGCTTTTATGACACATCAAAACTTTGCAACATTCTCTTTTCAATTATTTATAAGCCTTACAAGTTATTTCTTAATTTCTTGTTTAGTTGTCCCAGATCATGTTCTTATGTGAGTATGCGTTTGGATAATAACATGCCCTTCATCTTAATGCTGCCTAACTTCTAGCTTCCTAGAAAACACATTTTGTATGAGCTGTAGGATGAATGTACAACACAAACTGCTCTGTTCAAATGCACAGACCATACCAATGTGATGCTTTTGAAACAGGAGTAATTACAATGAATATGTGTGTGTTTTGTGCTGTAACCTGTCCACTGCTGCAAGTAACCTTTTATCTGGAGCTGCCAAAGGGAGGATTTCTTTGTAACTCAGCTACATGACAACAGACAGACTGTCTTTCCTTAGGCTTTTTCCAGTTGGCTGAAATCATGGAGGTATTCGTGGCTGAACCTGAGCTTGATGACCTTAACTTACTGATACACAGGCCTGCTGTACCACGACACATCCGTCCTGTGCGTTTGTAATTGGGCTGGAGCAAAGAAGGAGAGGAGGGTAAGGGTTTATTGACAGAACAGCATGCTCTGCATTCACAGGCTTCAGCGCAGTCTTGTGTTACCAACTGAAACGTTGCTTCCCCAGCACAGAGCTGCTCTCTGGCTGTCTTAATCATTTTGTGTCCTAACCTCTAGCAGTGCCTTCAACGTCTTCATACCAGCAGGGTCACTCTGTAAATGAGTCTGAGGAAACACGGCTTTGGTTGTGGCATTTCAGGGGGAAGAAAAAATCCAGTTCTGCAGCATAAATAGGTTTTGTCTGAGTGCAGCAAACCCCAGAGGGTGTTGAGTGTTTTAAATATGGGAGGCTTTTCTAGATTCCTACCTCTGCAGTCAAGACACTGAGGAAGAGCAGCCTGGTTAAGCTTATTGGCCTACACAAGTCCCCTGTTCCTGAGAGCTGCAACGGTTCAATTTTTTTCAGGTTGAGAGGCTTGTTGGTTGGGGTTTTGTGGGGTTTTTTTTTTCCCCTTTTTAAACTTAATTTGTTCCATCAGCCACTTGGGATGGCAGAGATAGCGCTGAGGTGATTTGCAAACCTGAGTCCCCTGAACCACAAACCTCTTTCTGCTCACATTGAAGTGTGCACCTCTTGGCACCCCTGGTTGAGGCATGTGTTTGATTTCACTTGCAGTGCAGAAGTTCTCTTGGTTCCTGGGACTGTGCTCTTGCTAAACAAGAGGATTTTTTTTTTTTTGGTATAGTGTATAATTGGTGTTGGAAGTAGTACCATTGCTGTGGACTGGGTAAGGGGGCTTTAGAAATAGCAGAGGGTTGTTGTTAAGTGCAGTGAAAAGCAGCAGTGTCTTCTAAACCAAAAAATAACTTGCAGGAGTTCCTGTGGAGATGTCTATTCTTTTGATCCTTCATCTAAGTGCTCAGTATTAGTGTTCATAAAAAGACCCTGGTGCTAATCCTCCTGTAGGTTCCTTTGAAATATAATGTCTAACTATTTTTTTTCTTATTCCCTTAAAAGTTTTTAACGTGCCTCCTACACGTCTTTCAATGAACACACAGTCTTGGGTTTATTAATGCATAATGTGTCCCAGAAATCAGTTTAACTGATTCCCATCCATCAGTCAGCATCACTCTTCCTATTATTTTGCAGAACAGATTTCTTTGAAGCTCCATTTTGTAGACACTGGATGATATCTGTCTAACATTTTTGAAGGAGGGAGAGAACCCATCGGTTTTATTATTGCAGATTGAAGGGTGCATTAGTAAGAGCCAGAAACCTACTTTCTGTATGAATATCAAGTTCTTTTTTTTTTTTCAGAAGCTGCTTTGCTCACATTAACTTTTAGAAATTAATTTAATGATCAAGAAAGGACCAGCAGCACAAGTTAAAGCAAGATTTAAGGCCAGGTCTGTGTGGAAAAGCGAGGTCTGTAACCATAGAGTATACTTTCCAAATAAATCTAAACTGGAAATGTTATGCCTTGGAGGCATAGAGCACACAAGCCTGGCACAAAGACTAGATTTATCTTGATCTGTTGTCAAGTAAGCATCTTCTGTCCTGCCATTTCACGTCTGTCCTTCCCCAAACAGAACTCCTAGCTGCCTGTCCTGAGGCACTGATCTCTGCCGAATACAGAGTATGTTGATTTGCATCTCTGCTCTGTGGCATTTTTGAAGCAAAGTTAATATTTGTTATTCTACTTCAGCTATAAAATGCTGCCAAAATACTGTACCAAAGCAGTCTGGCAGTCTCTGGTCAGAGCAGGGCACAAAGACAAACGTTTTCCTTCAGGACCTGTTCTCTTAGCTGGCCTCTGGGAATGATTTAGAGCCTCGTCCAGCCAAACACATCCAAACCTACATCGGGAGCTGAAAAAGCTGCAACTAGAAAGACTTGCGTCTCCTATGGAGCAAATTGGGAGGTAAGCACCAAATGGGCTATCCAAAGCTAGCAATATTCAAAGCAGAAGCCTGGAATTTTCCTTCAAGCAAAGAAAGTGAGAGACATGAGACATTTCTGGTGCTTAATCCTACGCTCTAGGGATGAAGATGACTAGAAGCTGTTCCCTTAAAGTGAGCCGGTTTACCTTTGCTGATGGAAAAGCTGTGTTACCAGACTTCCCTCTCCACTGGGACAATGGAGGTTGTCCATGTTTTGAATCAAGCAGCTTCTTACCGTTTAACAGGAGTTTGCAAAGCCTTTGGGTTACACCCTTGTTTTTCCTGGCAGGTCCACAAGCAAGGCTGTGTTTCACAGTAAAATGGTGCCTACAGCTTTATCCCTTTTCGCAGCGCATGTGGGGTAGATGTGGAATCTATAATGAACAGCAGCACTTAAAACTTAGCTGAGAGGCAGATCGTGTATTGGCACTGCAGAGGACTTGAGCAAGCGTTTCAGCCACCCCGTGTGACTGAGTCATCGCAGCGTTGGAGCGCGAGCTGCCGAGCTCTGTGCAAACAGTTAAACTGGCGAGTTAGGATTGCTGATGAGTGTAGGCAATTTGGGAGTTCAAAAACCTGTGCATCAGCATCTATAAAATAGGATAAGGAGTAGAAGCCTCGAGTCTGGAAAAGTTTTACAAGTAGGCAGCAAGTAGGTGCTTTAATCAAGACTATGTGAGAAGAGATGAAGGTGACCCATGATGGTCTGCTTGAGGCTTGAACGTGGTGTGTGTAATAGTATAATAGTAGCTTAAATCCAGATGGAATAGAGCTCGCTGTTGATAGTTGCTAGTGAGGAAGAGGAAGGCACAGCTTTCAGATAAGCAGAGACCTCCTGGACTCCCTGAGGGCAGGTCTTAGTTCATTTACCCTTCAGTAGGAGCCTGTGTTAATTGAATGCAGCCCCTTTTTCCTGTGAAGCAGAGGCTGGCAGAACATTACAACCAATTTCAGCCTTTTCCTGTTCTGTGTTTTTAATAAGATTGTGACTAAAGGGAGCAGGTCAGCCTTGTGACAGTTCCCAGAGTTCTGAACTGCAGTTCGGAGGCGTAGCGTACAATAGCTTCTCTCTTTTCATAAGATGGGCTGCTTCTGTTCAGAAGCAGGTTTTGGCCTTTGTGGAGCCCCATGGAAGATCTGTTGAGAACTGTGATACAACAGGTAGGTAGATATCGGCAGAATTTAATATTTAGCATCAGGAAGCCTTTGTTAACGAATGAAATGAAATCAGCATTGAAGAACAAACAGGAAGGGAGGTTTGAATAGTCCAGGTTCCCCTCTGAAAAGGGGAGTGGTGGCATATGAAAGCCAGGTAACTTACTCTTTATACAGAAAGATGCTTCGGGACAATGCTCTGAACAGAGATGTCAATACTTGATTTGTTTTCCAGGCTGCGCCTACGCTGGGTAGTTGTATTTTGACAGGACCCCGGTAGTTGCTAGCACTAAGATTGCTGGGTCGTTTATGCCCGAGGGAGAGTCCCAGTGAGGGCGTTTGGGCTGAGTGCTCCGCATGCCGTGTGGATGTCAGCATTCGGGCCCGTGACCTTCTGACTGATGCATCCCATCCCGTGCTCGGGAGAACGCACACATGCACACCCGCTACTGCGCAGGGTTCATAGAGAGGACATGTGAATCACACAGACTTTGTTATTGAAATCTGGTCTTTGCCCTTTGCTTATTTGTTGGCAAATGTTTCTGTACAAGTGTGCTCTGTGCATGTTTGCGTCTAGTTTATAAGTGACAATCTGACGTCGCTTTATGCTCACACTTGTTTACTTCCAGAAGGTGACGTGATGTAGGTGCTAAGAGAGATACATTCACTGTGAAAACAGAATGGAAAGACCCAGATGTGCTTATATACTACTTTTTGTGATTAAAGCTTTTCCTACTGCATTATCTTCAAACCGAATTTGCAGTCAGATAATAGGGTAATAAATGTCCGAAGCAAAGCCTGGGGATGCTTACTAGGTAATCTCTTTGTAACAGTCATAGCTTTGGATGGTACCTTACATGACACAAGCATTGGATGGCCAGTTAGTAAAGAACAGGCGGTTGCTATAAATAAAAACTTAAACCAAAACCAGCCTTTAAGTCTTAAGTCATTAGAAAGATGGTTACTGAACTTTGATGTAGTCAGTAGCCAAGGGTTAGTGTAGATAGATAATGGGGATGCAGTAGATGGAGTACACTGTGACTAACTCTGCAGCTGGTCAAGCACCAAGTGTAAATGGTCACGTAAGAGGCAAAGCAGGAGAATTCCGTGGAATTGCATTGACAGGAAATCAGTTTTCATGTTCTTTGCTGATCTGTTTGTTATGAGTGACTTAACACGGCTATATTGTGCAAGAGTGGTGGGCTCTTTTTCCTATTTCCACTCTCTTTTCTCCCTTATTCATCGAACTCTTCTGACTGTGTAGAATGCAGTGTGTTACCGCTCAGACCTATCCAGAGAGATGCAGCCTTTACAGCAAGGACAGCACGGTTCTCCAAGTGCAGCTCAAGCAGGGACAATGCTATTTGTGCTTTACAACTTATTATTGAACAGCTTCGTACTGTTGACGGCAGAGCAGCCTTGATTAGTCTTAGTGTAAGGCAGACAAATTCTTTAGAGAAGAGGCGATTCATGTGGAATCAGGATAAATGTTCTTAATAGGCTCTTTCATTTGAGCAAGCAGTAGTAATAAACTTGTAATTGTTGTGTGTATATTTCCAGACAAGTCAATAATTTGCTTCCAAAACCACTCAAAGTTACATGTGGCCACTCATAATGAAAAGGTTTGTTCTGGTTAATCTTCAGCATGGATCTTTTAATCTCTCATTGAAGACTGAGCTATGATGCCTTATGTGGTTCTTGAAAGGGACACCCTTGTTATGCTTTGCTAAAGTGTTGTCCTTGGAGTTTTAAAGTGGATTAAATTAAACTTGACAATGCTGCTGTGAGGAGAGGAAGTAAGGAGAGACCAGGATCACAGAAGTCATCACTGGAAAGCAGCACAGCTCATCGATGCCCCAGTAATTTTGTTATAATGAGGTACAGGCAGAATCTAAAGAAAATGGTGTGAACTCCCACTTAGCCTCAGGCTCTTAAAGTTCTCAAGTAAAAAATGCTTGTGAATCTGTGTAGCTAGAGCAGAATCCATCCTGCTAAGTGGCTTTTCCTGGGTCTGATTTAAACAGCTTCAGCCAAATGCCCGGTCACCTGAGAGGGCTGCCCCAGGTACCAGCAATGCCACCAGCCTCTTACCTCATTTTGTTGATGCCAGTTTTCTGAGTCATCCTCAACCATTATCCCTGTTCTCACCCTTGTACCATTCCACTCTTCTAGCAAAGTCGAAGAGGGTATTTACTGCTCCTAACAGCTCAGCGTTGAAAAAAGACCTGTAGGGAGTCCTGAAAGGATTGATTTATTATCGACTCTAAAACAATAGCGCGAGGACAGTTACGCCTTCACTGTGGGTAAATAGGGGAGGGGAAGAGCTGAGAACCAACAACTACGAGGCGGTGTAACAAGTTGTCACAGCATACCGGTGTATCAGCATCGACGTGCTTCGTAGGGACCTCCACATGTGTGCGGTGCTCCCAGGCGTGGTGCACAGAGATGCCGTTTGCAGTTGCCCGGGGCACCTTGGCATGGAGCTCCCTGCTACATATGCCCAAAGGCTTGCAGAGCACACAAAATGCAGTTTGTGGATGCGTAAAAATGTGCTGAGAATGTCATTCCTCAGAGGCAAGCGTAGTGATCGTTTGACTCAAATTGTTTCTTAATTGAAACGCAAAGCTCCTCTTTAAACTTCAGATTACTTGAAGTTGTGTCTGGTAGGAAATATATAAACTGCATCTTTGAATGGTGTCAACTTTTTTTTTTCCCCCACTAACAGATGCCATTTAGATTAACAACTAAGGATTGTCCTCACAGCAGCAGTATCTGATGAGGTTATCAGATTCTCCTGAATTAAAGAGAACTTGACAGTGACATAAATCAGATGTTATTGCTGCACATACAAACATTTGTTAGCGCAAGTGGTGCTTTGTTTTTTGCACAGCCGAAGAATCCCTTTCTCTCAAGATACAGTAATCATTCAGCAGTGTATTTGTCCAGGTTTGTACACGGAAATGACTTCAGTAGTGCCTAAAAATGTTTGTTCCTCATGTGGGGCTTTGTCGTCTGAGCTTTGCCTTTTCTGACCTGTGCAATGGGGCAGAGGAATTTCAAGTCAAAACTTCCTTTGGCAGATTCATAGATATATGTGTTTCACCTGTGATTTTGTGAAATGAAGCACAGGTCTGAGATTTAAATGCCTTTAAGTATTCAGTGTGGCAAAACCACGGGGAATTGGGTTCATTCCCAGAACTGGTGGATTCCCAATCACATTTGTTGGTGAAGAGGGACAGATGTTTGGGGATGTGGAAATTGTACTTGGAAGGCTCCCTGAGCAATACGTGCTGCTTTAAATAGTCTCTTGGACAAACCTATATATATATATTCTCTGTAGAGAAATGCTATAGCTATCCACATGCCTCTACAACCTCCCTCTGGTAGTGTTTGCTTTGAAATGCACAATCTGGCCTTGCTTTGTTCGCATATGAGCATTATTTCTGGTTTAAAAAGCCTGCAGTGAGTAAAAGCCCTCACAGGGTAGGATTCATCTGCCTACAACCGTGTTTCCTTTACAGTCAGTGGAGATCAAATTGAGACAGTCAATAGATTCTGGAGTGTAATTCCTGCTGTCCTAAAGCAGCACTTAAATAGGTCAGATAAGCTGTGCCTGGAGAGGCTTCTTTCTTTCCACTGATTTTTTTGAGGGAAAGTAGGTGGCTTGTTACAGTCATCAACTCTGTGGACACCTAAGTTTGGTGATGTGTGTCCCACCCGTTGAGTCAGTAGAGATACAGTGAGGTGCCCTCAGTATCTGCAGCTCTGCCCTTCAGAGGGCTGGGCTCTTCTGCAAGCGCTGGTGTCAAAGTTCATTGGCCTTAACGTGGAGTCCCCAAGTGTCTCAGAATGCTGTACTTGTGCTCAAGGTGACCTGCTAAAACTAAACCACATGGATTTATGTAACATATAGGAAGGGAGTAGAGGGGCTGCAGGAGATTTTTGTCAAATGGGCCTTTTGCTGTAAACCGAGAGCAAGTTAGTGCTGTTTTGAGGAGGGCTTGGATTTTGTGACCTCCAAAGACCTTCTAGTCTAATCTGTGATACTTCTACCAAATGTCTTTCTACTGCATGATTTAGTGCCAGATTTGGAATCAGTCTGTTTAGACAGCTTGCCAGATCACAAAACAACTCAGTCTCTCGTATGGACCCTGTCATACTTTCTGACCTGCTGAGACCACACAAGGTCTGATGAGCTTTTCTCTATGAGATGAGGCTGGATCTTTGTAGATAGCCAGAGTATTGCCTTCTAGTACTAAATGAGATTTTTTTTTTTTTTCCCCCTACTCTACAAAAATAAATATATAAATTGGAGTAGAAGAAGATGTTTTTCTGTTCTGCTAGGAACATTTTATAAGACTTGGCATGAGGGTCCTGGGAGTCTGAGCTAAAGATGGTGAACATATGGGAAAGCCCAGGAGGAAGCACACAGTTACAGCTTTCAAACCTTGCTCTTGGATTGTTACACTGATGTAATGAAAGGACATTAAATGAGCTGGGGTTATTAAACCCTAAAGGTTACTGGGTTCTATCGGGGATCATATGAAAAATGTAATTAAACCAAGTCCAGATATTTTAATATGGAGCTGGAGACTTATGCAACATAAGATGATTCTTTTTCCAGTTTTGAACTTTATAGAAAATGAGCTTGTTAATTTGCTTATTTCTTTTTAGTAGGAACTGTATAGGCATTGTGTAGGCCCACTTGGCTCTAGTAAAACAGTAAGTACCAGTATTAAAGTCACGGTTCAAATAGGATCAAGTATCTGGGAAGATAGATGCTTGTGCACTGTTATTAAAATCTGAGTCCCCCAGAACTATGTAAAATCTGCAGACGGGTATCCCCAGAGGCTCTGGCTGCGGATTGTTCCAGATGGTTGGTTGCTGGTGTAATGCTCTCCATTATGGAGTGAGAGGGAACAATAGCCTAAACTGTTAATTTCACTTAGTAGGAATATGGGATTATGCTTATTAATATGGGATGGTTTCCGTCTAAAATGTTCCAACTTCATTGTCGCATGAGCTAAATGATTTTAATTCCTTAATTCTAAGAACTCTGTATATCCTCATTAAAACAAAAAGAAAAAATATAACTAGTCATCCTGAAATCCCAAAGTTTTGTGGATTGGACTTCTAGTGTTAGATACAGTTGTTGGAGAGCTCTCTCTTCTACTTTGGCCTTTCTAGTTTAGCTGCTCTTCTCTGAACGTTTGGCTCTACAACATGTTTTCCTCGGGTGTGCAGCTGGTCTAAGGGGTTCAGCTCTGTGTGCTGCACTTAGCAGGTCAGTGCTGGAGGGTTAACTACTGGAATGACTTGGGCTGAAACAGTGAATCCTCCCCACAATTTATTTCTTGGGCTGTTTCAGTGATGTGAAGCTGGGCACTGTGAGAGACGTGGGTTAAAATCCCCAAGGTCAGGAGAGACTCAGACTCACACCTGAGACTCCTACAGCTTGGGTGGTTGCCTTGACTATTGGAGATAATAGAATGGTACTACAAAAACACAAAAGTTTTGAATTTAGAAATAATTCGGAGATTACCAAAGCTGCCTTTTAGGAAAACTTACTACTAGCCTTTAATTCTTTGCCTGCTATATCTGTGAGAACATGAAAGGAGGAATCATAGGACAAGGAGGAGGATGAGAAATGTTATTAGGGAGAGAGACTATTTATTTTTTCATATTTAATCACTGGATAAATTATGTTGCTGTGCCTGAGAACCAAGGTAGAGGACAACTTTTAAGTGACCTACTTTCCTACTAGAAAGTATTCCCGTTTGGGGGTACAAGTGATGTTTGTAGGCAGGCTGGAGGAAAAGCTGATTTGAGGACTGAATTTGGGGAGAACAGTTTGTGTGCAGAGGGAGGAGGTTGTGAACCTTTCTTTTTGCTACTCTGTGGTAGGGGCCCATCTTCTTGGGCTGTGTAGGGGTGAGCGACTGTCAAGTTATAGAAAAGGTCAGTTTAGGGCACCTCCCTCTCTATCAGTGATCAGAAAAAATCTAGACAAGTGGGAAGCATATGGCAATGTGTGACAGTAGCCTCGATCCGCAGAACGGCCCGGAGAAACGGGCTCAGCAGCAGAGCCATGTGTGCGAGTCAGCCAGTGCTCCCACATTAATTAATGAGGTGAGGAAAGAAATGGAAATGCTTATTCTCCAAGTTCATTCTCTATGGAAGATTTATTGGGAAAAGCTTCTAAGTAGATTTAATGGAGATCTACACAGTCCTGAAAATAATTTGTATTGTGTGGTTCTGGGCTATTTGAACATAGGTCTCCAAAATAGAGTAGGGCAAGTGATAACAGGTTTGTTTCAGGTTTTATTTATTTCTTAGTTAGTGGAAGTCCCATGGAGCTGAGGGCATTTTGAGCCAGTTATTCCCCTGTCCTCACTGGGGACTGTTACCTGCAGGAGTTTCCTGAGGAAGGACTGATGAAGAAATGGGGATTAAGGAACCTGATTTCCCCCCAGAAGAGCAGCTCTGATGGTTTTGTCTTGAAAAGGCGCATGTTAGTGCAGAGTAATACGTGAATCTATTTTATATCCTTAATGCTGGCAAGATGCCAATGACTTTTAAAAAAAAAACAAACCAGGGGAAGGTGGGTGGTGATGGAAGATGAGACTAAGCAGCAGCAGCATGTACAATATATCCAGCTGAAAGGGATAAAGGGATAAAGCGAACATGCTGTGGACAAGGGGAGCTATTTTGGGAGAGGTCAAAACTGTGGGGGGAACAGGTCGCAAATGTAAGCTGGAGAAGGTCAGGTTTGAAAGATGCTCAGATGGATTTTTCTCGGCAGCTACGAGAGGCAGCAGCTACTTGTGACTCTGCTGTTAAGGCCGAGTTTTGAGATACTGCTCGTTGCATATGAAAGATGCAACCGACCCTTCCCAAAACGCTGGGTGAGCGTGAAATTGGGTTTCCAGGGCATGCAGGAGTAATTTAATCCATTGGCTCATGAGGTGAAATGAATGGAAAGTGAGTCACTACAGAAAGCCAGTGCCCCACGGCAGCTAATGGCCTTGCCTCGAGTGATCCCAGCAATTCTACGCCCTCTCATCTGGGTGATGCTGACGAGACAGGGGTAATGCAAGCAAGGATCAGTACTCATTTATTTCTTTATTAGTGCAAGTTTGATCTTGTATTATGCCCCTTTTGAGTTTGGGGAACTGTGTGTTGCTGCCCTGGGCTGCAGGAAGCACGGCCCTTGCACTGAAAGGTGTCATCTCCTCATCTTCTGGAGAGGGGGGAAGTGCAGGCTGCTCTCACTTGTGGTGAGGAAGAGAAATTGTACAAGAAAACCTGATTTTATAGAGGGGAAAATACCAGGGGCTAAGGTTGGTGCTGAGTGCCGATAACCAAGCTTAGGACACTGTAACATCAAAATGCAGGAAGTCCAGAAGCACTCAAATGCAAAACAGCCCTAAATAATCAAAAGCCTGGAAATACACAGCTGGGAGACATCTGAAGCTTTTGCTTCAACTAGTAGTGGAAGGAATAAAAAAATAAATTTCCTCATCTCACCTGAAATTCTCCATAACAAACAACCCCTTCAGGCCTTCAGTGTTTTTGAAAATTCGTGGGACCATAAATATTCTTATAGAGCACTCTAAACGGTGTCATTACACCTTTCAAAGGGGAAAAAATTGTATCGTGTGACTCTATTGTGTGCATCACATCTTACTTGAATTTCTTTTCAATTTAAACTTAAATTAGAATTTCTTTAGCTTTGATTCTTGTCTGAGGGATTATTACAATATTCCTGTAATGTTTTTTGGCTTCACTGTACTGTTGTAATTCCAGACTAAGAGGTTTGATCTAAGATACGGAATGGGAAAGAGCTAGTGCTAGAGTTAAAACGCACTGGAAATTGTGCACATATTTAAAGAAGCCTCTTCTTTGGTAAAATTGCATGAATAATGGAAGGAAGGTACCCCTATGTTTTCTGACAGTTGGTGGGGAAAAATGCTGGATAAACTGGAAGCAGTGTTCAGTCAGTCCTGTTGCCTCCCACTCAGCGCTGAGCTCAAGTGAGAGCTCCGGGGACTGGAACTGATTTTATGGAGTAAACAGTTTCTCTTCTATTAGAGCTGATTTTCTCAGCTTTGCAGAACTAAACTTAGTGCCCTGCTGTTGATGTTGTTTTAAACCCTATCACTTAGGTGTCTTTAAATCTTTGACAGACCAATTATAATTAACATGATGGGCCTAAATCACACAAACATTCTCAGTTCTTCACTTAAAGTACCAGGTATGTCAACGTAAAATAAAAAGGTTAAAGTAAATACAGTCTCTCACTTCATAAATTTTTGAGATACTTTAGTCTTCCACCGTGTAATAATTATATCTCCTGAGATATTTGTGCCCTTTGTTTTTCTACTTGTTGTTTCTTTTAGGCACGGTACCTGTGGGATCATCAGGCCTTGGTGGTTGCAAATACTGTTGACATTTGAATTAGTCATCTTTGTCTCTCCTCTTTCTCTAAACTAGCATAGATTAGGTGGTTCAGGTCTTTGCAGGTTTGTCTGGATGACAAAGTTAGCATGAAGTTGGAGGATGAATTGTATAGACAGACATATAGGCAGACCCTGATTTTTTTCATAAAGACAGTTTCCTGTGTTACAATGGTTATTATAATTTTTTTTCTGCAGACTGGGAGATCTGAGAGTTTAGTTTGAACTCTATTCTAGCTGAATATTTTTGCAGCCCTGCACTGCAGGTTATTGTAGTTGTTCCCTTTTTTCTTTACTATTTTCCTATCACTGTATCAATCAGTCTGTGGTGATTTTTGATCCAGCATTATTTTTCAGAGAGTGTCTTTAAGAGCAATCAGACCTTTCGAACCAGCGTAAGTGGAAAGAAGAGTTTTCTTGTTCCCCTCTGCATACAAACATGACAGCACCTACAAAAAGGCAACATAAGTCATGAGCATAGTCTGCTGAAGAGGGTTGTTACAAGCTCCTTTAGGTTAGAACAATTTGGTATTTCCTTAGAGTGGAGACCCTGGAAAGGCATTCAGAATGGAGAGCGTGATATACCTGCTGTAAAAAGAAGATGACTTGGTGAAAGCCATGCCTCACATTTTAATATTTACAGCTTTGCTACCAAAAGGGGAAAAATCCAGTGGCTGTTTCTAAATGAGTTCTAGCAGTGATACACACAGTCCGTGCCTTCTTTTATGCACACAAGGGATCTCTCACGGTAAAGAGTGCTAAGTTTGCATGCTTTAATTTAAAATCCTGCTTAAATAGAGTTTAACTGAGACCTTAACTCTCTTGACATTAGACATAATTATTAGGCAAATCAAGTACTGCCTTTTATTAAACTAACCAGTAGAGCTGGCAAAAGGAGGTAAGCTCCTGGGCATACTAGGATTTGTCTTTCCACCTCTCTTCAGTAGATGTGAGCTTCCAGGGCTGTGCTGGCCTGTGTCCTGTCACAGACCTCTGGAAAAGGAAGGGTTTGGGAAAGCATGGGGAGTTCAGACCTAGGACCTGCGGTAGACTCCTGAAGGAGGCAGAGAACACTTGAGAGGAAAAAAAAAAGTCTGAGTTGGGGTTTTGAGCAACTGGAGGATCTGCGAGGCTCAGGTTTGATGTTCCTGTAAAACCTTAGCTGGTGAAAGGTGAAACCTTAGCTGGTGAAAGTGAAAGCTGCTTGAGCTTTTCTCTCCTGCTCAGATGGTAAAACAGGGCTGAAGTCTGCTGGCATTTTCCACTGTAGCAGAATTTTAACTGCTGCAACTCCTGTATTAATGGTATCGGCACCTTACTTTGAATCCTGTGGGTGCAAACAGCAGCTGTGGCTCCTGTGTCCTGTTGTCTGTGGTGTGGTATCTGTTAGAGGATGGTGCAGATCTCCCTGGGCCGTTGGAAAGCCATAACGAGCAGACCTTGCTGTAAATCAGTCTGGTTTGCGAGAATAACTTATTCACCTGCATTCTTTTGAGACCACCTTTTCTAGAACAAAATGGGAATGTGGCTAATGAATTTCAACATCAGATCTGCTAGAATGAGGGTCTAATGTGTGCTGTTTAGTATGAGATCCTGGGAAAAGGGGATTAAGTCTCTCAAAAGCCAAAGTTACATCCTCTCTACTGCCCCTTATTAGCCAACATCACCTCCTGAGTAAGCTCGGTAGGGCCTTCTGCAACGGTGGGATGTGCAGTGCTTGGCCACAGAACTAGGTCTGGGTGTAAGTAGACAGTGATTTATTATCAGGGTTCAAACCATGTGTAACCCATTTCTGTGAAATACTGATATTCCCAAGAAGAATTTTATCACGGGAGGCTTTCCCAGCAGGTTAAGCACATACCTATGCAGGCTTCATTTTTCATACTCTGATTTAACTGGGTCTATTCAGGAAGTGAATAATTGCTCTGTGGTCATGAGTTTTGCTTTCTCTTAGAATTACAAGTTTAACTGTTGCCTGCAAAGTTCTAACCTGAATCTGATAAAGCAAGAGGAAGGTGAAGCTGAATTTTGACTTGGATTGCTTTGTGTGATTCCTGGGATAATCTGAAATATCACCAACACCACAGCTGCTTAACTTCCAAGGATAGGAGGTGGTAACTTCTTCCAAGTCAGCAGGAAGTCCTCTAAACTCTGACAAATCCAGACCTCGTGGCCCCAGTAATGCCCCTTTTCATGTGTTCATTTTGTGTCACTATCTCTTTAGGAACCTTTCCTGCCAACCATGATCATTTGCATAGTCATGAAACAGAGAAATGAAAACTGACACATAGCCAAGATCCCAGAACTCCATCTAGTACTAGTATTGCATCGCAATATGGATCGTGATTTTTGCCAGCCACAAAATGCTGTAGATCAGTTTTGGTTTCCTGAGCTTACCTGGGTTACTAAGGAGCTCTAAACCATGAGGCTGAGCTGGGCAGAGAGCAGTCCCCATCAGTCTACTGCAGGCGTTATTTTAAACGCAAAACCTACTCTACTTTGCAGCAAAATAACTCAGTTTTCATCTTAGAAGTGTTTTCAGGCTGTTTTCTCTTAGTTCCAACAAAAGAGGCATCATGGAAGTACTTTCTGAGAAAGAGAGAAGCTGAGGGACTTGCTGCAGGCCACAGAGGGAGCTGGTATCAGGGTAACATCGGCTTTTGTCGTTCCCATCAAAAGCTTTGAAGACCTGTGCCATACACTTCATTCCCACTGAGCACTGCATTACAGGCCCCTAAGAAAAGCCAACTAAAGACTGTATCTACTGTCTTTAAAATTATTTTTGGCAGAGCAATGTCAGTATTTTCTTGCTGCACCTCCACTGCAGCAGCACGAACGCAGGTTTCAGCACCGCGGCAGCAGTGAGCATCCGAGAGGTGCACGGCAGGCTCAGCCTGTCTCATCGTGACATCTCCACACAAATGATAATTCAACAATTCCACGTTCGAGTTATCTGACGGTGACAAAATTTTCAGAATCAACGGTAGGGGGATAATTAGGACTCTTGCTAATCATTCTGTGCGTTTTTAAATTTTTTTTTTTCCCCTTCTCAATGAAATGAGATTCACATGGATTAATTACTACCTGCTATAAATAAACTCTGCGAATGGCAATCTGCATCGTGGAGGCAGAGGGTAGCTGCCGTTTAATATATCACAGCTTTCCACGCACCTGTTCGCCCAATGCTGTTGCCATGGGAACTGCACTTTATAAGAGAAGCTCTGCATAATTAGCATAGATCGAGGTCTATATCAATCAGAATAATTTGGAGGAGTGCGAAGAGCCCAAAGGAGAAGGCAAAGCTACTTGTCTCTGCAGGGAAGGTATCAGACCTCCGCTGTGTGGTAAATAGCACAGCAGTTACGGGAAGAATTCAGCGGAATTAGCAAATCTAGGCGAACCAAATTACACAAAAGACAGAAAACTTTGTCCCCTTGCCTTTTGTTCTGAAGCACTGTTAGAAGGGCCTTGAAAAATGAACAAAGACAATAAAAGAAGATACTTGTGTAATTAGCTTGGAGGCTTTGTCTCAGACCTAAAACCTAAACCTGCCCCACACATGGCAAAGCTCCAGATGTGGTTATCCAGCCAGCGCATCATCCTAATCACAGCAGATTAAGGGTAGAATGGCTGCTTTGACTTAACTTTTTTTCTTTCTTGTCAGCTGGTGTCAGAAATATAACTTTAAAGGAAAGGGCTTAACGGTTTTGTAAAACAACTGAAATGGAAAAGTTGTTTTTAAAAAGTTGGAAGAGCTCTGTGTGTGTGTGTCTATGCACAAGTGACTGAATTTTCTGCTGCTACTGTGGTGGCCGTGAGTCCCAGCTGGGGGTGATACAGTATTAGTGGAGGGACTGCAGTACAGGAGCTGTCTTGGGTTGTAGCTACGTGGGAAGCAATAAATTTGAATTCTTTAGGGGTCCAGTTTGCATGCAGGTGTCAATGTAGCCTTATATTTCTAATAAACATTGATAATATGAGCCATCAAAAGTGAAAGGGGATGAAAACTTGAAAATCTCTTTGATGTTAGTAATGACAGGAAGCAGCTTTGAACATGATGGATAGTGGAGGTCATCCAGTGAGAGGACTTCTGGTAACACAGTAATGTGGGGGGGTGCAGTGTGTGTATTGTCTTTTCAAGGTGCGGTTCCTGAAATCAGTCCAGGTTTGAAGAATTTGTGGACTTCATACACAAATCATAGTTCTTGGGTGGCACTGGAATGACTCATGATACTTCTTTTAAATAGTATAAGAAGATGGTGGCAATGTGGGCAGATCTGTGATGGTACTCTGTATTGGGCAGACTGTGACAGGGAAAAAGAATTAAAATCACAAATTCCTTTAGTTCATTTCCATGATATTTTAGCTGTTTCTGTGGAAGGACAAGGCAGAGACTTGAGTCCCACCACTGCGGTCCTGGGCAGGCTTGGAAGAACAACTTAAAGCATGTGACAGCTTTTAGTTAAAAAAGGGAAGTGCTTAAAGATTTTAATTGCTTCCAGGGAAAGGTTGCAACTAAGGGATATCTTTTGGGTCCTAACTCCGCAGGAAGACACCTACATTCAGCAGAAAATCCTGCTTTCAGGAGCAAATCTAGCTTTAAGTCACTATTTCAAGTTAAGTGTTATAGCTCTGAGAGTAATGATCCAACCTAAGTGCTTCCATAAATTCGATTCATTAAAATAATATTTCCTTTGGCCCCAAAAGTGCCAGATCTCATAAACTACCCATTTTGAAATTCTTAGATAAGTTTGGGGGTTTTATTGTTTTTTTGAGAGAAAAATATTGCCTTGAGACCAGGAATGTGTTTGGTACAATTTAGTCAATTTTAGAGGTGTTCTCATTGGAGTTATTCCTCCTTTTACTTCTGTAAAAAGGAGAGGAGAAGTAAGTCCGTAGCTCTAGTGCTGCAAATCCATTTATACCTCTACAGTAATAATTTAGAGAGGGAAAAAATTTAGTCAGAAAAGCTTGAATAGTGTGGGGCTAAGTTTGGAAGGCAGTATTTGCACTAAATTAAGATTGGAGGATGACATAGAAGAGCAGCTAGAAAATTTTCATAGCCTATGTCAGATTATTCTGTGATCTAGTAAAAAAGCAGGCTAGATTTCTATCCCTGCTTCCTTTTCTTCAAAAAAAATTCCAAAGCCATTCGTGTTGTCCTATTAGAGTGAAAACTGCATATAAATCTTCCTTAAATATATTACTATGTATTTACATATGGACCACATACATATCTGAGAGATGAGGCTGAATAAAAAGTCTCCTGGAAGAAAGTGTTGAGCAACTGGATGGAGATAAAGATGATTTTCAAGCAGATGTTTTTAGTGATTATGAAAAGGTCTGGATTGTGACAGCAGAAAAAAATCCTGTAGGTTTGAATTATTTAATAAGGAAAAAGCCCATACCTTGAGCAACTTCCCTGGCTGCAGCATTACTGGAACTGGAATAGTAGTTGTTGAGGTGTCATCCTTCATGGAGATGAAATTAGTTTGCTCCCCCTCTCCAGCTCCCAGTTTGGTGCTATTGGGAATGGCCTCCTAAAAAAAACTAGAATGAAAGCACCACTTCATTTGCTACGTGCCTTCAAAAACACCTTTCACCATGACAGATTTTAATCGCTATCAATACTGGTCATTTTGAGGTGAAATGAAAGCCTGGTTTGTGCATTTTCACTTCTCCAAGGCAGCCAATGTATTTACTGTATAAATGTGATCGTGCTCGAAGTTAATTTCAGTGTGTCTTGCTGAAAATGAAGAGACTGTAAGAAAATTGTTCTACCTTTGAACTTACTGCTGAAACCTTCCCAGGTAGGAAACGGGACCAAAGATGTCCCAGTGTATCCTTGAGTCTGTGATAATGACATCAACTGAGTTGGTACTTGTAAATTCAGAAAACTTCAGTAAATTCAGAGAAAGTCATCCTCACACTAAAGAGGGTGTGAACAATGTTTAATAAACACCAAGGGATGAGGCAGGCACACTTGCAGGAGACATCTGTAAAGGTCTAAGGATTAGCATCATGCGTTAGGAGCTCTGGTTTTGCTCAGAAACTGCTTGGTCCGCTTGGTGCCGTGTGAACCCAGCAGAATAAGTTCTTTCTGGAAGCGGGGATTATTTCTTTGTTTTTGTTTGAATTTCCTTGCCTAAGACCTGCGGAAGCCTATGTGCCACACAGAATTTTCCCAACTGAGCAAGACTGGGCTTGAAATATCTTATACCCTTACAAGGTTCCATTAACCCACTTTGAGATGTCGTGTTGGGCAAGCATCTGAACGCAGATCTTGGTGGACAGCAACACACTAAAAGAAAAGACATAATTAATGATGGTGCCAGAGAAACACAGCATCCTCAACCTTCCCTGTGCAACTCCGAGTCCTTAGAGACTTGTAGACAGCAGGAGCTGCTTCTGTTGCTTCACTGTATCCTCTGCCCCTGCCACAGCAGCACCTTGCTTTTCTAGTTAATGCGGCGGAGTCTCTCTTTCTATCCCCATTTGGCTGCCCATGGAAGTTATTTACAACCTCAGCAGAAAGATCAAACAGCGCTGTGATAACTGGCCCCTCTCGACACTGTCAGCTTTCCAGGTCTGTAAGACAAATGTCGCTCCTGGCTCGAAGCACTCTCTGTGCTGTGCATTTTGATGCAGATTTTTATTACCTGGCAGGTGGCTTGGTAGTCACGGGTGGAGGGAGGAAAAAAAAAGGCTGAGATCAATAACAGGGAATGATCAAGTCATGTCAGAGAGGGGTCAGCAGGCAGCAGTTGTGGACGTTCCCCCTTGACATGACTCTCGCGGGAGCTGTGGGGGTGTGCCTTGCTTTCTGAAAAGCATCATGCTGTGTTTGGAGTGCCTAATTATTGCTGTCGCTGTGGCCAGAAAAAATAACCGAGGGCTTTGAACAGGAATGGGGAATAACTGCATTTTGTCCTGGTTGGTGGTGGTGCTGCTGTCTCTTCGGGCTTGCACTGGGCTGTGCTGGTCCCAGCCCCCTAAAATGCAGGTTCTGTCTTTTCCTAGTGCCGTAGGGTTGGGAGAGACTCTCCTGTCCTGCTTGAGACTGACTGCAGCCATTTTATTCCTAGGATGGTCTTACCCTGCCTGCTCTTAAAAACCTCCAGTGTCCCTTTCCTTTGATGCACCCACTTCTCTGTATTGACTGGTTGTGCTGCTGTTTTATCTGTAGACATGTCAACATCGGATTAACTTTTCCAGTTCTGAAAGGCAAGTAGCTGAGACTTCTGGCAAAGGATGTGGGTTGCTCTGGTGCTTTTATCCTGCTGTGCTTCTCCCAGGATCAGAGAAGTCCTGCTTTCTGCAGTGAGACCTGCAGATACTGTTGTTCGATTTCAATGACTTAGGAAAGCTAGAGGAAGCCTTAACCAAAACTTAGTTTTGCTCTCTTTGTGCAGACAAGACTATGACAGAGAAGGGTCTTGTCAAAGTTTCAGGCAGAACTCAGGAGTACATTTAGCAACCCCTTCGTTTTGTCTTGGTGTGTGTCTCCTTGGAATTAGCCGAGCAGCAGATTCTGCAGTTTTCTTCCAGCACAATCCAAGAAGATGTCTGTAAGCAATTTCTGTATTAGTCCCTATTTATATCTGTAATTAAAGAAATAAGTATCATAGTTATCTTTCTAATTTCCTAATTACCTCTTTGAAATAATAGCCCCATTCCAGGTGTTTTCTAAAATAAAACAGCTAGGGAAATTAATTTCAATTAGAAAGGAAAAAACACAAACTGGGGTTTTATTTAAAAAAAAAAAACCAAACCAACCCAACCACTCTAAAACCACAATCACAACACAACTCCCAACCAAACCCACAATGCATTTCTTGGAGGGTACTTCATTTAGGTAATTAAATCTGTGCAGTGTGAATGAACCATTGGCAGCAGTGCCCTTTATCAAATGACATTTAGAGCACATTAATCTGCTGAATTCTGAGGCTTCCCAGCAGCTTAAAACACATCTGGAGGCAAAAAATCAGTGAATTCTTCATGGGAATAAATAGTCTTTTGGTATGTGGTGCAAATGCTCTAGGCTTTCTCACTGGGAAGATTTAGTAGTGTTGAGAAACCTTAGTTGTATACAAGGAAGTGCATAAGTGATCACAAGTTTATGGCGTGTGCATGTTGGAGTTCAGAAGAAAGATAAGTTTCTCATCCAGAAGAAAATGAGAGAACCCACAAAGGAACACTCTTATCACAACCACTGCCTTCTTTTCTTTCTCTGTAATCTTTCTCCCAGCACCTTTTGCATTGTCTGTGATCACTGCAAATCCTGTTTCCTTCCTCAGACAGGGTTGCAGGGGGAAGCTGTGGAGAGGAGCTCTGAGAGCTGCCAAGGCTGGCAGATTTGGGGGAAAGTCATGCTTGTTAAAGCTCAAAGTCTAAAGTTGAATTCTTCAGCAGCGCATCTTCTCCAGCTTTAAGCTTTAACCCCCCAAAATGATCCCTGGAACAGATCTCATAAGAGCAAATACAGCCTGAAAGCAAATTTCTAAGGTCACAATTCTATTCTGGCATCTTTCAAAGTGTCTGTTGCTGTTAGGTAAGGTTGTTGCTCATGTCAGGAGTTACAGCAGCAGGGTGTGGTAGGACCCACCATCTTGCAGGCCCTGTTAAGCTATTTAAGTTTTCAAAGCATCAGTGTTTGATCTGGTTTGGTTTATTTCCCCTAAGCTGTACTTCACTGACGCAGCCCTGCTGGGATATGGAGGGTCCCTGATGAAGTTTCAGGTTTACCAGATGCTCAGCACAAGTGAAGGGCTACAGGTTTGCAGACTTGAATTTGTGTGTCACTTTGGAATCAGACCCAGCCATCTCTTAAAGCCGCCTCTGGTCAGATCCCTAAACTCCTTGGTTTAGTCTCTGGCATTAATTAAAATAATTCTCAACCAGCACAGGGAAGTGCTGTAGCAGAGGGTGACAATGAACAGGAAAGTTGACTTTACCTCTTAGAGGCAAAATAGTCTTGGGTGTACTCAGTGTCTGAAAGAGGATGTACTTTTAGGCTTAGGGAGAGCTTATCAGAGCTGCATGTTATGTTGGCCACGTGCTATCTCCATTTCAGGGTAAGATCTGGTGCACAGCACCTCATCCCACCACCCACACCAACTTAGCTAAATGACTGTTTATAATCACAGCCATTCCTTTGGATTAAGTGTCAGTCCTTTTCTGAATAACGTGGGACTACAAACTCTGCAAGGAGGTCCTGAGTGGGTGCTGGGAAGGGGTGGAGTGAAAAATGACCAGGAGTCAGTCACAGAAAGGGCACATTGTAAATGGTGAGTGGGATTACAGGTTTGAAGAACAGAAACGAGGCATTTGGGATCTCTTTGAGTGCTTCAAAAAGCATTTGCCTTCTAGGGAAAATATTCTTTGAACATAGCAAAACGTAAGTGATTTGCCTTGGATGTATTTTTCATAATTGTTCTCTTTCTTTGTGTTAATAACTAAGGCTATTGCTGCTTAAGGACTTGATCCCTCACAGCCTATCTCTTTCTCTCTCCTTGATCCTGCAGTGAAGTCATAATACTGCATTTTTTGTGATATTACCATCGTTTCCATGGCAACAGAGTGATGTCCAAAGTATGGGATCACAACTTCAGTGTGGGATCAAGCAAGAGGATATAAGGTCCTTATTAAAATACACTTTGTCAATAAGAAAAGGAATTTAAAAAAAAATCCATTAATTTTACTGTGCATTTCCTTCTCGAAGTGTAAGTGCAGATAAAAAGTACTTCCTTTAAGGAGCTGCTTGGTTTTTACTTGCTTGTGGTGATCAGTGCAGTGTTGGTTTGAAAAGGAACGTGAACTAAAGAACTGCAGCTATAATATATACAAAAACCTACTTAAAATCCTGATGGTAAACCTTTTTTGAAACAGACAAGTGCTTTTTAATACCTGTAGACATAGACAGAGCAATGACCATGAAGGGTTGCTTGGCAGGCCTTCCCCAGGAAAGACTACCTTTATGGTTGGTTTGTAGACCCCTTAGGAACTTCCTGATCCACCCAAACTGCAGCTACGCTCCATTAGGCTCCCCTGGTCAGGATATTTCTCGCTCAAGACCTTGCAACATCCTTAACAGTTGTTCTGCCTCCAGCCACCCGCTCTAGGGAACAATAAACCATGGCCCCAGAGACCTGTTCTGTAAGGCCTTGTGTGCGCTTAGCGGAGACCACCACCTCCTGCCTACTCTGGAATACCCTGAACCCAACAGGTATTTTAGAGGGCTTCGTGAAAGCCAGGCAATATTAAAAGAAGCCCATCTGCTGTTGATGGTCCAGAGGATCAAACCAACTTAGCAAATAAAAACTTTTAGGGTTTTTCCCTTTGCTTTGTGCGTTCCCCTTCCCAAGAACTGGGACTCACTTGGAGAGGACACTGCACACATGCTGTCTAGATGTTTCCAAATAGGAAGGGTTGAAGGTATGTGGGAGAGATGAGGAATGGTGAGGTTAGGAGGGCTGAGTTTGGAGCATGAGTCCCAACCCGCCCCATGCTGTTGGCTTTTGAGGAGCCATGAATCAACCTGTGTGACTCCAAACCCTCTTTCTGTCTTTTGCCAGCAGACTAAGATGTCAAATTCTCTGCTCTCATTCTGTGGGCCTGATTCTCCTCTGACTTACACTGGAGCGTGTCAGAAGCGCTCCCTCTGAGGCCAATATATTGGTGTAAATGAGAAGAGAATCAAGCAGCGGGTAAAGACAGTCGTAGGCTTCAGGATCTGTTCTGCCTTGGGTGCATGCTGTGATTTATGCACAGAACTCCTATTAGCAACAGCGAGAGCAGAGATACTTACATTGCTAAACAGTGGGTTTTTTCTCAGCTGCCTGAAGCTACTCAGCATAAGCCTGTTGTGAAAGTGATTGGAGATGTAGGGGAAGGAATGCCAAAGAGAAATAAGAAAACCGAAACTAATCCTGAACTAAGCAACTGTAAGAATTGTGGTGATTTTGCTGTGTGTTTTTTTTTCTTTTATTGAAACCGGAAGGTTTTCTTAACAACTGAATAACTGTTCTTAATAGTGCTGAATTTCTGGAGTGGCTCCGTGGGTGGGGATTTGCACAGCCACTGATGAGGGTGGAGGTAAAAGGACAAGGAAAGTTGGAAGTGGAAAAGCTGGAGTTACTTCTCTGCTCATTTCTTTCATTGCAATTTGCCTTATGGCAGAACTTTCTGGAACTGCAGCAGTTGCTCTTGCTACTTCGCAAACCAGGTTTTACTCCTTTTCCCCTTTTAATAGAAATGTAACTTTTGATCTGGTTGTCGGCTTCAGAATCGTTTCGATTAAGACAAGTTTTTCCTCTCTTCTGCCTTCTCTTCAATGTCTTCTAAATTTCTAGTCTCTTTAACAAAAGGCTTATTCGCTTGCCTGGAGATGTATGCACAAGGGCAAGCTATTCCTTGATACTATAAAGTAGAATCTAAGCGTTCTGCTATTCTCCAAGTCCAGGCATTGCAGCAAACTGGCAAGAGTTAATCTTTGTGAAGCAAAAGCATGTAGGACCCACAGAGGCTCTGTAGTCATGCTGTATTCTCATGCTTACCATTTCCCTTATTGATTTGCCTGTCTAAATGAGTACTTCTAAACTCTGTGGGTGTTTTCCAATTAGATAAAAGGCAATTCATGTCGCCCTGCTGCAGCTCTAACCACGAGAGCGCATGGAGGCCTTCTCAGCAGAACAACCTAGTTTAATCAAGGCGGCCCCCTTCAGCGCTGCCTCATCTGCAGGACATCTCTCTTCACACATGATGCTTCCTTTATTGGAACTTCAGAGGAATGGGCTGCGGCTCTGCTAACAGCTGCGGCTGCGCTTTATGGGCCAGCTATATGGTTAGTGGGGAAGATGCATGAGCTTCCCTCTCTCAGGGGGTTTTGGGAAAGCGCTGCTTCTCCAATGAGAACCCGGGTGTGATGCCCTTGCTGCAGTAAGAGCTACCAGTGGCATTGTGCTTTCTGAATCATAGAATGGCGTGATTGGAAGGATCATCTATTTCCAACCCCCTGCTATGGGCAGAGACACATTCTGCTAGACCAGGTTGCTCCAAGCCCCATCCAGCCTGGCCTGGAATGCATCCAGGGAGGGGGCATCCACAACCTCTTTGGGCAGCCTATTCCAGTGCCTCGCAACCCTCACTGTAAAGAATTTCTTCCTGATTTCTCAATCTACCTTCTTTCCATTTGAAATCATTATTCCCCATCCTATCACTACATCCCTCACAGTCAGTCCCTCCCCATCTTTCTGCCAGGCCCCTTTAAGTCCTGGAAGGCTGCAATAAGGTCTCCCTGGAGCCTTCTCTTCTCCAGGCTGAGCAAGCCCAACTCTCCCAGCCTGGCCTCACAAGGGAGGTGTTGCAGACCCCTGATCATCTTCGTGGCCTCCTCTAGACCCACTTGAGCAGGTCGATGTCTTTCTTATGCTGGGGTCTGTGTCACTTTTATGGTGTGAAGAAGTGAATTCACCACAGAAGGTAACACGCTTTCTTTGCATTGCATCTCTCTTGGTTCAGCGTGAGCAGAAAGTGCTCCCAGCAGCGGTTCTCCTCCCATGGCCATGTGTGCTGGCCAGGCCCAACGCTGCAGCAGCTCTGCAGTCTGCTCCTCTGCAGCCCCTTTTCACAGCACGTTAACTGGCCGCTTTTAAAAATCTCATTACTGCAGCCCTCAGTCACAAGAGTAGGCCTTCTGTGGCGTGCAACACCCCTTAGGTGGGACGTTTCCAGGCCACAGCTTTCCGTCCTCAGACGTGCTGCAGTTTTCAGAGGAAACAGTGTTGAGGTCTGGCTGGCAAACTTTGCTTGTCGGGAGCATTAAAGCGTGCTGCCAGTGAGAAAACCACACCATTTGTCCCTCCTCTCCCCACCACCACCACCACCCCCTGGCCAACCTGGAGCTTTGCGTAGCCAGTGCGTTAATGCCACCTGGCTGCTGGAAAGCAGAATGCGAGATGGCTCTGCTCCACTGGCCTTTCTGGGGCCTTACTGGCCACATTCATTCACATCCGTCTTCTTTAGCCAACCCCTTTTTCCATTAAACTTGTAGGAACTCAATTATATTGGAGGCTTTTATCTGCCTCTTTCAGATTTGGGTGAAATTAGCCAAAAGATGAGGGAACACTTGCGATTTTATACATTTACTGGACAGGCACCATGGATGTATAAGCATCTTATTATTAGAAGGTTAGGTTGAAAATGAATAGTAAAATGCCTGGAAGTGTACAGCATGACTGCCTTTCTCTTAAAACTCATCGTAAAATGTTATACTTGTCTATAAAAAATTCCAGTGAGGAAAAATAAGGAGAAAACCCCCCAAATAATCATAGTAAATGGCATTTTTAACTCTCTTCTGGATCATAAGTAGAGAAGCAGAAACTAAACACCAGAACGTAAAGTGAGTAATACGTTACTCACTTCTCACATGGAGAGACTGAGAATAATGTGAAAAATGACATGTTAAGAGTAAAAAAAAAAAAAGTAATCGATGAGTTGAAAATGCTTTGATGGCAGTTTACATTTATTTCCTTCCAAAAAATCAAGGCAGTTCATTTCTTTTCCCAAATGTGGGTTTGAGTGCCTCTAGCTGTAAATCTTACAGTGTACTGGAGGACTTGATTAATTTTAAGAATTCTTTAACCTTGCTTTACATCATCGGAGAGATGTAGGTTTGCTCAGGAACGTGTAATCATGGAACGAGCACTGCATCAGAGGGCAAGATGAATAGAATTAAGGTTGCCATGGGTACTTTGCTTGTGAATTGCTTCACTTCTGAGTTTAAAGTCTAAACATAAAAATCCCAGTAATTTTTGGCTTTTGTAGTTTAGCCCTGAATACACACATAAATTAACGGCTTGCTCATGGCTGCAAGTGCAGCTATTATGGTCTAATGTATAATTCCCTGTATGCAGACAAGCTTTGTTTTTTCCCTTGTTCTCCAAGTTTTTAATTGCCTCCTGTTTTGCGGTACGACATAAAGAGCAGGTGTTCAGAAACCATGTAGAAATAATAAAAAAAAAAAAAGAGAAACAAGTTATCTTTTAACCGAGAAATTTCCTCCGGTGTTTGGAAGAAGGGATGGAAGATAAATGAAGACTGGCATTGAGCTAGGGTTACATGGGATACTAGTGGCGGTTATGAAAAAATAATGAATAATCAGAAGAAGCTGTGAAT
Organism: Coracias cyanogaster; assembly: GCA_033124195.1. Classification (NCBI taxonomy): domain Eukaryota; kingdom Metazoa; phylum Chordata; class Aves; order Coraciiformes; family Coraciidae; genus Coracias; species Coracias cyanogaster. Next base: position 49,191 of record JAVSBS010012061.1, on the reverse strand, counting down.
AAAGACATGTAAACAGCGTTGGTTTGTTCAGTCTGGAGAAGGCTCCCAGGAGACCTTAGTATGGCCTTTCAGTACTTACAAGGGGGTCGTAAGAAAGATGGGGACAATTTTTTAGCAGGGCCTGTTGTGACAGGACGAGGGGTGATGGTTTTAAACTAAAAGAGGAAGATTTAGACTAGAGGGAAGGAAGAAATGTTTCATGCTGAGGGTTATGAGACCCTGGCCCAGGTTCTCATCCAGGGTGAGGTTGGCCGGGGCTCTGAGCAACCTGCTCTAGTTGGAGAAGTCCCTGTTCACTGCATGGGGGTTGGACTAGATGACCTTTAAAGGTCTCTTCCCACCCAAACCATTCTATGATTTGGAGAATATGAAATCACAAACCTCTCTGGACAGCCAGGCCCAGCCTTTGGCACCCTCACTGAATTAGCTGCCCCAGTCATTAGGAACAGCGTAGCTGTTGGATAAGTCCTTCCCAGCTTTAGGGAGAGTTTTTAGCCTGTTTTGGGTTTTACTTTGCAACACTTTATTGAGCAGTCCTAAGTGAGCGAGGTGGTTCAGAGGTACTCTGGGCATCTGTAGGAGCCTCGGTCACTGCTGCAGGGGCGTGATCCTGGTCCCGCTGGCAGGGTTTTGCTCTTGGCTAACACGACTCCTGCAAGACAGGACATGCCTGTTAGTGTCCCTGCTCCCCTTGGCAGTGTCGATTTGTTCCCCAGGTTTTGGAGGTGAAAAGAACCTAAAAGATCATCTAGTCCATCTGCTTGGCTGGCACGTAATTGTCCCCCCCAGCATATTTTCAAGTGTTTTGTCTCACTTAATTGATTCAAGTGGTGGGGCTTTCGTTACTTGTCTTGGGAGACTTATTTCAATGTACAATAGACATCCTTGTTGAAAAATATTTCCAGATATGCAGCCCGTACTTCTGCTGGTTTAGCTAGCACTGGTAATTGCAAAATGGCAGTAGTAATTACCATCACCATGTTAATTTTGAAAACCATGTAGTGAGTTCTGAAGTAAGCTGGCCTTTTAGGATTCTAACATCTTTCCTGGCTGATATGTCCCTTGATTCAGATGTGTGATGATGCTTCATCCTTTGGAGCATGGAGTTGTTTTCCCACTATCCTCGGGGCACCTGAGGAACTGGGATCCCATTTCAAGACCATCTCTGGCAGAATCACTTCTTGTACGAGCCCACAGATCTGACTCCCTGACTTCAGAGCAGCCCTTCTGCTATTCAGCCAAAAACCTTGGGAACCCAAATAACCCTTGGTGCTGTGGAGTCGGAGAAATTTGCCTGGAATTACCTGCAGTTGCCACAGTCCTATAAACAGCTGACTTTTTTTAGCCATAACTTCCAGGGGAAAGCTGTTTTGTTGGGGAAAATATTCAGAGCAAGTGTAGGGAGAGTTTCTGCACAAGCGAGCAGAGAAATGATGGTTGTGTTGGAGCACTGCTGGCAGGACTAAATTCCTTCTGGTTCCAAAGGTCCATTGGTATGCTGTTCTGCCTCTTTCCTGCGAGACCTTCTCGGGGATATCTTTTTAATGGTAATGGCCACACGTTCTAACATGTGCCTGGAGACGAGATGGATTTTATATACTCTAACCCACATCACAAATGCGACACTGGTGGAATGAGTTGGTGAGAGTTATTCTTGATAGAGTTTAGTCGTTATTTCAGCTTCAGTGCATTTTAATCATGCTTCCTCTGTCAAACACGGCAAATATTTTCATTCTTCACTCAGGTACTTTTTTTTTTTTCCCCTTTTGTGGCTCTCAGTAACAAAACAGTAATAGGCTTATTTCAGTTTATCTGTATGTTCCTGTGTCTCTGCTCCTCCCCAAAGCACAGCATTTAAAAACTCATGTTGTTTTGGGGAATTATTGCTATTACCCTAGCTGGCTGATATTCTGCAGTGTCTATAGAACTGAAGTCAACTGATGTGGTTAAGGCTGGAAGAACATGCCGTAGTGGGAAGGGAATCTGTGCTCAGAATTGCATTTTTTCAAAGTCCAGTTCTGGAAGGGTTTGTCATTTTAAGCTGAATCAAACCAGTTGTGGGTAAATTTAAGCAGAGGAGGCTTTAGTAGAAATTTGTGAGCGAGCCAGGCAGGAAAGGCAGTGATGATTCAGAATTTTTAAAAGAAAATCCAAACCCCAAGAGACAAAAAGGCGGTATGAAGATGATGAGCTGAGCTTTTGTAGGCTGTAGAACTTGCCTAAGGCTTTGCTGTCCTGGAGGACTCCAAAGGTGGTCCACAAGTAGCGTTTTAAAAATTTTGTAAAATAGTAAACCTAAAGAGGTCAGCAGCTGATGACGAGAGATCTAGACATCTGTTTTGCCAGGGCTCAAAGCATTGGTGCCAACCAGAAGGAAAATGCAGCTCTGTAGGGCATCACGTGTATCACTGTATGCTCTGCCTGCCTCAAACTCCTCCTCACCTCCGCTTCTTAGGGGCATGTAATTTTGGCATTGTCTATTTGAAATCTCCAGCTCTTTTCACCGTTTTGCTATTCTTGCCTTTTTCCCCTTTGGGCGGACCTTTTTATTAAGTCACCAAAGTGTCTTAAATTCTCTGTCTGCTGTAAAGAGGAAGAACTGAAGCGAAATCCCAATAGGGGCACTGGTTCTTTAATTCCACATGAGGTGAAACAGCTGAGTGGAAGAGCTTTATGGAGAGGGACTGGTCTGCAGTGTTAGACAGGGCAAGAGAAATGAGAGGAGCTCCAGTGAAAACAGCCGAGTCACAAGGAAAATGGGATGTAATGTGCGTTTCATGGAATATTTTACAGCAGATGAGAAATGAAAAAGAAATCTGTCGTACATCCCATTTACCTTGATGTGTCCCCTTAGCAGGATGAAGCCGTGGGTGGCTTTTCTGGGATGGGATGCCATGACATAACCACTCCTCTTTAGCCCTCAGTGTAGCAGGCTTGTCTCCTCTGCGCCCACCTCACCTTCCCAGGTGCCCTTGTATAATAGGTACAAAGTGGAACCAAACAGTGATGAGGATGATGGTTCACCTAGACTGGAGGAATCACCAAGGTTAAGTTGCCCTGGGACCTGAGTCAAAACTGCTTCCATAAAGAAAAAATGATGGGTCGTGGTCATAGTGGACAAAAATGTCTTCACCACAAGGCTTGTGAAGGGCTGTGCCAGGCTGGGCAGGGCAGTGGTGGAGTCCCCATCCCTGGAGGGGTTTCCAAGCCGTGGAGATGTGGTGCTGAGGGACATGGTGACCTGGCAGTGCTGGGGGAACAGTTGGACTCAGTGATCTTAAAAGTCTCTTCCAACCAGAACAATTCTATGATTTTACTGTTATTTTAATATATCCTTTGGGTGCTACTTGTCTCCTACGAATAACTAACCACAGGCTATCTCGAACACTTCTGAATTTGCCGCAAAGTTGTACATTTGATATTGTATTGAGATTGTTTCCATTACAAAAGCATCCGTGTTTATTGGCATGCGTACACTAAATAAAGTAAGCCTTGTTATGTAAAAATTCTTTGGAGGATTATTCCATATAGCTGAAACGTACAGTTCCCTAATGAAGATGGATTTGAAACACCATTTGAAGAGATTTCTGCGTGCGGCTTTACTATTGGTCTGGAAGATAGATATAGATATTCTTTGTGCATGGGCTCCCTCTGGAGCTTTATCTTATTAAAAAACGCAAACCTTAAAGTACTTTTAAAGGTTTTAATCAAAAGCATCAAGCAAACAAATGAAATAAAGGTATTGTTTTTGTCACTGCAGGGTTCAGGACAAATCTGTTCTTCATGTGTTGACACGTGACCAGAGTTTCACCATATTATGCCAGCTGAGGAAAGGAGCCGTTAGAGTTGATGTCTAGTTGGATATTAAAAGAGCCTTGTGTGGAAACTATGCCATGCAACACAAGAATTAATTAATTACAGTACTCTGAAGATGCAAAATGCCATGTAAATCCCAGGCATTCATCACACCATTTAGTCTGATGGCTAATAACAGATTCGATTTTTGCTTTCAATGAATCATCATCAAAGGAAATTTTGTTTCTCTGAATATTTTCGCTATCTTCCATATGTGTTTTATTAGAGTGTGAGCACACACAATGGAGAAACGTTTAATTTATTAAAATCACACTCTGCCAGGATTGGTGCAGGCGCTTTCAGTGCTTTCCCCTGAGAAATTATAGATAATCTTGGACAGAATTGCGTGTCTGAAACCTGCTTGATGATGCCGAGACATTTACCAACTTTTTCTTTATTAAGAACAAAATAGCAATAAGATCAGCGTTGGTTTTATTGGAGGGGAAGGCAGTAAAAGTCATATTTCCTTGAATTATGTTATTACTTTTGCAGAGCTTACAAATGACATTATTCTGAGGAGTGTTTTCTTTTCTCTATTCTCACAAAATAGGAAGCAATTGTGCTTTAACTAGCTGCGTTTCCCCTTTGTTAAGGAGCTCCTACAGTTCAGCAGCGCTCTGCTCCGAGTGCATATTCCACTACCCTAATGTTATCTTAGTCGTTGGTGCAGGTTTTGTTGGTTTTTTTCAACTCCCCTTTCCTTGTTAGGAAGGGTTGCTGGTGGTTGTGATAATCTTGCTGCTCAGTTTGTTAGCGGATATAAGGCTAACAATAATATATAGTTTTTAAAAAAATACTAAAGCCATTATCCTCAAGACTATTACAAGCTGAGTGACTCCTTCAGTTAATAACTCTCATTTTTTAAATTCAATTTGCCAGTTAGACATCCCATTTTCATTTTTAACATTTACTGCCTTTCAGAAAATTTTAACTTCCCAGCATTGTCTCATAACTAAGCTTGCAGTGCGCAGTGTGTAACTTAAAGGGCACTAATAAGCAGGACATCACACAAATTGTTTCAAATCGCTGCCCTTTGAAGCAGACACATTGAACTTAGTGTGGTAAAGGAAAAAGTAAGAGAAGCAGCAAGTTCCACTTGGGAAAATTGTTGTATTGAGTGTTGAGACTATGGTCCTACCTCAGGAACAACGTTTGTTGAGACTGATGAAAAGTGAATTTAACACAATCCCAGCATGGTGGGGGTTGGAAGGGACCTCTGGAGATCATCTCATCCAACCCCCTGCCCCAGCAGCTCACCCAGAGCAGGGGGCCCAGGATCGTGTCCAGGTGGGTTTGGAATCTCTCCAGAGAAGGAGACTCCGAGAGGTCAGGTTTGGGACACTTCTGCACCAGGTTTCCTTGCTTGGGTGCAGTCACTTTTCTTATGTCGTGGGAACCAATGAGAGGGGCTTCGGCCTGGCAGTGACTGTGCGGCCGAGGTCCCACAAGGTGTAAAAGTAAAATGCCCTTTTTGTGGGAGCACAGAAGTGCAGCAAAAGTTGGATTGCAGTAGAGGTGCAAGAGTAAAAGGGGGGCAGGTACAGGATCATCGGTATTAGTAAATGAACCTTCTGGGCATCTGGCCAGATCCCATAAATCAAAAAAGGTCTTGTTTTACCTTGGTGACAGTCCCAGCAGCTTGGGACTAGGCAGCTACTGTCAGCACCCTGAAATTGCCCCTGCTCGGCTTTGCTGAGTGGATCTCAGGTGTTTGATGGACAGATGAAGCCCAAGGTTTGCCTTGGTCCTATGTTGCTTGTCTGTTGGAGCTGCTGCTGCCCAGAGCTGGCAGGAGGGCCCAGCCGGTGATACAGGAATGAGGAATAATAATCTGCGATTGATCTGCAAGGCAAGGGAGGAGTGAATGTCGTTTTGTGGGCTCATCTGTTTGCTCTGTGCAGTATGAGACTGAGATCAGGAGGCTTTTCTGAAACTCGGGCTTTAGCAAACCTGGTGAATTGAATGTACGATGTTAGCTCAGGCTGTAGTCCCTCATTTTTCTGCGGTTTGGTTAGATAACGACAGCACTTGCAATTTTTCATTTGGTTCCCTGAAACCTCACTGAAAGCTGTCTGAAAGCTGTGTGATCATGTTGTGTCTGCTACTCTGCATTTTTTCCTCTCCCTCCCAATTAACTTGTGACTTGGTCGACTTTAAGGAAATTTTCTGTACAAATGATGCACGAATGGGTTTATGGGCCAATTTGAAGTAAGTCTGAGGCTCTTGAATGCTCTCATCAGCCTGAAAGCTTGGTGATTTGTAGGAGTTTGACACTACCACCAAACTTTCTGATTCATGAGAACATAAAATGTTAAAACATTCTTTTTCTCTGTATAATTGACCATCCTGGGTCTCCTATGGGGAAGGCCTATTTCACATTAAAATATAATGAAGTTTGAATGTCAAGGTGATATTGAGGATGGCAAGGATTATTTTTTTTTTCTCTTTAATTAACCGTAACATTGTTTTTACAATTAAAGTTTGCTCATTTCTTTTTCTACCTTCTGTAGATGATATTCACAGGGTGCCTGTATAAACCTGCAGTTTGGATTCCTTCCTTTATATTGCAGAGAGTTGCATCTTACAGAAAGTTCCTAGGGAAAGGCCAGGGAAATCAAAATTGTGGAAGTGGGATCAGTCAGCTGCAATCTGTGGAGCCGCCTGAAATAATCAACGTATCGCACATTGAAAACAGAAGACTTAGGAAGCAGTGAATGTGCATAATGAGAATATAACAAAATGACTTGAAAGATCAGGTAGTTTTAGTCAAATATCTCAAAGTTCTAAGAAAATATAGGAAAAGAACCTCATTGCAACTTCCCGCTTCTGCGGTTGCTGTCCTGTGCAAACAGACGGCAGAGGGACCAGTAGCAATGGCCTGTTTCCAAGAAATTGTTTTAGAGCAAACCCATTGAAGTGTAATATAATGCATTGAAATGTGGCGTAATGCTGTTGTAATTATTTCAAAAAGGACGTACTTAAATTAGGCTCACCATGAGCCTGCCTGTGCTAGCTGGATACAAGAGAGGTTTCGCAGGAGTGGAAAATGTGTAATTGTTGTTGGTTATGGTGTAAACATCGCGTGTGTTGTCAGGTCACAGCAGCATCTCAAGGCTTGACCATTAAGGATGGAATAAATTGGTGGCAGGAAGGTGAAGGGGCAATATCAAAACTGTCAATGCACAGAATCAGCAACCCAAACCAGTAATAGGATGGCCAGGGGAAGAGCTGGTCTTCTCCTCCTGGGAACAGGGCATCTGAGCAACAGATGATGCTGAGAAGTTACCAGTACTCCATCAGCCTTCACTGAATTAGTGGCAGGCACGCTTGGTATAAATGACAAAGGGAAAGATCTCAGCCTTTAATAGGGAAGAACAGAATGGAGACTTGTTGACCTATTTGATATTTTCAAATCAAGCCTTCCTGAGAAACATTATCCAAGGCTAAAGCACTGCTAAAATGCCACAGCCAGTTACCGCCAGTCAAAATACTGGGGCTGTCTTACACCCAGTATTGTTCAGTATTTTCATCTAGAAGGTGGGGTAGAGAGGTACTTATTAAATGCACAGATGACAGTAATCCGTGAGGGCCTGCCAGAATATTTTAAGGGAAGACATGAATTCTAAATGACAAATTGAAGCTACTATCTGAAAAAAATGAGAGGCTATGCAATAGTTACAAGGCAAGATACTACAAGTAGGTAGGAGCAATTAATCATGCAAATACAGGGTTAAGTATTGTGAAAAATGGGCGAAGGGAAACATGGTAGAGCCAAAAAAATCAAAAAATGATTCTAGAATGAATAAATGTGAACTAAATTGTTGCTTAGACACTGCCAAACTGCTCGCCTGGAGTGGTTTGCCCAGCTTGGGTACCACACTTCCAGGAAGATGTGGACCAACAGGAGGCAGTTCACAGAAGAGCAGAGGGAAAGATCAGAGATTAAAAGACACAACTGAAGCTTCTTAGCATAGAGGAAAGGTGACAGGGTGGGGATGTGGTGACATTTTTAAAATGTTCAACATAATGCTTATAATTTTGGGGTTAAGGCTCATAAAAAAGTTCGAGAGGCTTGTCAAGCAATCCAAGCAATGCGTATTTGTAGCCCGTGTGAGAGCAGTTGAGGCGTGTACGTTTGAAGTAACAAGTGTGAACAGAGAGCAGTTAGTTTCAGGCTTTAAAATTAATTCTTTAAATTTGGCTTGCTTAAAAAGCTAGAAAATTGACTTGGCTTCTTGGGTAGACTTCAGTTGTCCTGATAAACATAGGCAAAGATGTTTGGATAACAAAAGAGAGAGGATTATCAAGGCAATGCTTAATTGACTAAATCCACATATAATTGTTCCTATTTTACTGAATTACTGTAGCATTTAGGGGAAGTAAGCCACTTAAAAGATTCTGCAAATGTTTCATTGTGTTCTTCCTCCTTCTCTAACTCAAGCTGATGGGGATGAGGAAATGCTCTATGGAAATCCATGGTGCCAGGTAACCGTTAAACAGCATTTGACATGCTAATATTAAGGTAGACTCATGTTTTCTTTGATTGTCCTTATTATTATAAGGCAATGGGCAGATCTTCAAAACTAGTTAAGGAGAAGAACATGAGAACCTGGTGTCAAGCTGTTGATGGTCACAGGGCAGGTCTTGTACAAATCTGGAAAAGACAAATAGGTGTAACCTTTGTCCTGAATCATCTTTTGCCAGTCAGGTTTCTTGTTGAGGGAGCGTTACACAGATTCTGGCTCCGTTTAATGCCAGTTTTATCCAGCCAAATTTATCTGTGGCTTTAGGAAAACCTGTTGCCATTCAGGAGCCGACTTGATTAACCCCAGATAAGTTCATGGGGAACATCCTACGCTGGCAGCAGCCAATTTACCTTGGAGGAGAAGGGGTCAAGGTAGCACACTCATCTATTCTCACACTTTAAACATTCTTGCCTTTTTTTTTTTTTCTCTGAAGTTGGTAAACAGTTAAAGAAACGGGAGCAAACAGTCAAGTCCACAGTTATTTCAGATTTGTACTTAGAGGTTCTTTTCTGGGAGGGATATGGATTCTTTGGTCTCATCTAACCCTGTCTATGGTGGACGGAGATGGAGGATGTAGTCCTGGTTTAAACCCACTATCTGTTTCTATTAGTTTATTGTTTTATTCTTCACGGGCTTCTTAGCTGAAGTTAAATGCTCTGGAAGTTACTGGAATTGTTCATGATGTTTTTCCACAGGAGAAAGTGAGATATTCCTGATCTTTCTGAACAGTCATTTTCTTTAAACCCCTTCCTTGCACTTGCTGTGCTCCTGCATTAAACCATCTCTTTACCCTTCAAAAAAAACCCAACGATCTCATCCAACTGTGAATTCAGAAAAGCAGAGAACAATGTTTGGCTTGTTTCCTGAGGAGGGCAGATGGGGCTCTCAGCATCTGTTCATTCTTTATTTCTGAATATTGGGTTGGGCACAGTTTTTAACAGCCGTTGCCTGTTTCTTTCTCCAAGATTTGGTCAGCCTGAGCTCTACAGCAGCTGGATCTTCTGTGAAAAGTAAATGTCAAGAAGTCTCTCAGGTCCTAGATCAGCAACTTCTTTCTTCCAGTCTTTCATGTCGGAGAGGGACTGATTGTGGCTGACAGTGCTGCGCTTCATAAACCTTTCTTTCCAGTTGTTTCTGACAAATGTAAGGAAATCTCTTCTGATATTGCTTTAGATGAACAATTTGTTCTCTGATTTCTTGCTGAAAGCTCACTGAGATCTTATTATTCAGAACTCAGCAATTCCTGAGAAGAATAACCTGTGTAAACTGGACTGAGAATTTAGGTAACGTAGCAATATTTCCCTGAGTTCACTAACTACAGTGGAAAAGAATCACTATGAGGAAATACTTGGGTTGATCCTTCACAACAGAGGAACTCAGTCTGAGCTTTGGGCTGCTCCAGTTCACAGGAAGGTTCTCACTGGAGGAAGGAAGATTACTACAGCACTGCTGGATTTATTTCACTTAAAATTAATTCTGCACAATGCTTCTGCAAATAGTCCTTACTCGTGAAATATTCCGATTAACCAGAGGACAGTGACTGATAGCTAATCAACGCCAGCAAAACTGCTCCCAAAGCTCGTCACAGGAGCCACAATTTCATACTGTTCGTTCTAGTCATTCCCCTGGAGCACACTAGATATGTCCCCTTTGTGTTTGTTATTGTCACCTTTGGGGCAGTTCCTGGCTATTGTATCTGCCTTTTCTCATGGCTTGAACAGGTTATGGATACTTGGATCTTTTAATTCTTCTTTATAGCTGAGTCCCTTCATCTAGCTTGTTATGCTTGTCTTTGAACTCTGTTTTACTGACTACACACCAGGACTGAAGGCAGCACGTGGAGTCAGGCTGCAGCCCCAGAAGCAGGGATTTTTACCTCCCCAATTGCCAGCAGCAGCTGGAATAAGGCTGAAATACACGCACTCATTTTACTGCAAGTGTCTCAGTTATGTGAATCTCTCAGCTCATCTCTAAAGCCAGTTATGGCAGTGCCTGTGGAATACCAAGAAAGCGGTTTATGTTTTATTACTGACTTCATTACTAGCTCAGTGGTTGGGATGAAGTTTCTCTGCTGAAGTAGCTTCCAGTATATCTTTGATATGCTTCTAATCTTCATAGACGTTTGCAGAATTCTGAAAATCTCTGGTGGTGCAGCGTTTGCAAGGCCCCCTGTGTCTGACTGAATGAGGGGAGCTGCCCACAGAAGGAACTTTGTGACAGTCAGTGAAGAGCAACCAGGAAAGCCCATTGAGGAACCTCCTGCAGCTTTCCTTGGCCAAGGGCTCCCCATTCTGAGGAGAAACCCTGGAAATGGTTCTGTCCATCTGCTGGAAGCAGGGATGTGTGTTGTGGCTTAGCTTTGCAGCCCGCTCAGTAACCCGGAGTCAGGGTATTACAGTGCTCAGTTGTTACCACATCACCTGCTTATGAGTAAGCAAAGCGTGACTATGTTAATGACGGGAGAGAGCGGGGGTATGTTCTGTTCATACGTATGCTGGTGTGAGGAGAACAATAACTGAAAGAACCTCCATTTTGCTTTGGTCAGAACTTGCCAAGTTTGCCTTTTGATGTGTGGAACAAGCTAAATAACCAGACCAATTTTTCTCCGTTATTTGTCAATATGAACCTGAATTCAGGCCACAGAATCCAACAGGGACTCTCTGAATTTATGCTAGCAAGTACAAATTTTAAATCTCTGCCTGCACAGGTTTTTCCATGGTATTAGCTCTAAATTTCTTCATTGTTCCAAATCGTCCCTTTGTCCGTACTGCAATGAGTCATGTTTAATCGAGGAGATCTCTGGTGAAGTGCATGAAGGAGTCTGGCAATGCGCTGTTCCTGGAGAGCTCCAAACCCAAGCTAGTATACTGAACTAATTAATAGGTAGCTCTGCTCGCAGCGCCTGGTTGACCTTTGAGATGCTCGGCGTTGTTCCTTCCACCATGCAAGAGCTCCTCTCCCAACACCATCTTGTCTACCAGCAAACAAGAATCCATTTGTCACGGATGTACCATGTTCAGTCTCAACCTTGTCCAGTTGTGTTCTCCCGCTCCCTTCCAGGCAGGAGGGCGGAGTCACGCCCTGTATCCTCCTCTTGCATGTTTTCCTGAATCTGTTGCTTGTTCCTTCATAAAATACATCCATCTGCAACAGCAGCCTCTGGTAATTGAGGGCAACCCCTTGAGACAGTGTCGCTATTTAGAAGCATTGTTTCTCCTTGTTGAGATGCACGGTGCTGTTTTCATGAAGTAGGGCGGTTCCCAGGGCTTCCAATTGTTTTGTGTTTATTTTGCGGTTTTCTTTCTCTGTTGCTTTGTAGATTTGCAACTCTCTAATGCGTTTGACATCGGGTTTTAACAGTGCAGGCAGGTATTCAGGTTTTCAATTTTCTGTTGAACAAAATGTCAGAGGGTGAAAACCCATGCTTCGCTGGTGGTGTTCCTTAATTAAATAGTGCTAAATATGGGTAGCCAACAGATTCCAGGGTCTTTTAAATAAGCACTTTTATATCATTTCCCAATACCCCTTTAAATTAAGGTTAGTGGAGATTATTGGTTGCTTCTTACTAGGCAGTGTTTAAATTAATGTCCATTAAATTCCAGCCCCGTCTTGGACATATCTCTGGGCAGATGGAATACATGAGAAAAATGGATTTGATAAAAGCAATTGTTCATTTAGTTGCCCTATCTTCTAGTGAGACTACGTCAAAGAAGTGCAAGTAGAAGTCTAAGGGAAGTTTATTTTTCTGTGCAGCATGAGCAAAGGTTGGAAATGTAAATGCAGACTGTCAGGTTTTCTCTGACTGCGGGAAAGGCTGTTGATTTGGTGACTGTGGGCATATGCTCACTTTTGTGGCTCCTGAGGTTTCCTGTGTCTGTTTTCACCATGGCAGACTGGATTTGTTCATTCAGACATGTGATTTGAGCACAAGTCCTTCCCTACTTTACAGCCTTGAGGAGTCTGTGTCCTGCCTGCTTCTGCTGGGTCACGTGTTGGTGATGGCTCCAGCAATGGTGACCCCAAATACTTCAGAAGTTCTTTGCCTCTAGAAGGAGGCAACTAGACAGGCCCCAAAAGTAGTATGAGCAGCTCAGCGCTATCTCCACACTTTTTTGTCACTGGCTCCCAGGCTGAACGTGGCTCATCGGGTCCAGCGAGCTGTGTTGGATTCAAGAGGTCAGTCACAGCTCTGCGTCACATCGGATCTCTCTGGTGGTGTAGCTCTGTAAGTCATCTTTAGATTAAAGCATCTGTCCTGCGTTTTAACCTTGTCTGCATAACTAAGGAAAAAAAGCGCTGATGTTCAAAACCAGCCCATATAGTGAAGCATTGATGTGTTTTGGTAGCTTAAAACCGCCGAGGTTGATTGTAGTGAAGCAGGGGATTGTATTTGCATTTGATTCTGCAACTCTAATCTCATCAGAGGGAAGACAACCAAGATAAACCTAAGGCAACTTCATACTTAACATATCTTCTTTACGCAGTTGTGCTCAGCAGCGCTGCTATATATTCCCAGGACAACTATGGCCTGGTTTTTAGTGTGTATTGGAGTGTTTCTGTTTTTAATATAAAGGTCTGACTTTGAGGAGGAGAAAAACATGCTTTTTCTAAGTTTTTCATGCTGAGAACCACAATTAAAAGTAATTGCATCTATTTCCAAAGTAAAACATGCCTTTTAAAAGGGATAATGTTCACTCGTACCCAGGGGGACACTCGTGCCATGTAGAGACAGTTTCTGTATTTCACTTTGTAGGTGCTCCCATCTGCCTCTCTCAAAGCACTTCTTCCTGAGAAGTGAATGCAGCAGTTTCCTGGGGAAAAAAAACAAAAAAACCCAACCCAAACAGTATAAAGGGAAGAGGGCCATAACATACCAGAAGTAGAAAAATGAAATAAAAGCAATCGTTGCATCAATCTAAAGGCATTTGTACAAATTGCTTCATAAACGATGCAGACTGCTGTGATAAGTAGAGACATTTTCAGGTTGGGATGTTTTATATACAGCTCTGATGCTAATTGTAAACTAAAAAGATTATATTGATAAATGAGTCTTGCCTTGCAATTTTTTCCCTCATAAAGAAGAGAAATTGCAGGTACTAAAGTTGTTTTACCTATAAAACATTATAAATAAAGGAAAATCAAGCTAATACCTGAACATTGAGGGCAGACTGAGCAATGCAGAATGGATTTGGAAAGCAATCCCGAGCTGGAAACAAGTTTTTCTGAAACAGCCTAGCACAGAAGCCCAGATAGCACATCCCACACTTGAAAATTGGGGGGGGTTGTGCCTGGAAAGGAAAAAGAGACCTGTGAAACCCTGCAGGTTTAGATGATATAGAAAGGTTAGACGTGGCTTTCTGCGTAGCTCATCCTGCGTGGGACAACCTGCTGTCGTGACGCAGCCGAGGGGAAGCGGGCAGGGAGGTCCTCTGGGCTCATCCCTCTCAAAGGGATGGGCAGCAAAACACATGCCAAAGTACAGGTGCGGGGAACGCTTCTCTTTCCTGGTTATGAACTTTATATTTTTCAGGTAACAACTTCACGGAGAAGAGCAACTGGACAGGCATTAGTTCTGCCAACTACCTTGATTTTTATGTTCCCTATGAACGATGCAAAAATCAGGTTATTGTAAATCCAATAGTGAATTGGGTTCCTTTGCAACTTTTAAAATTTTCAGAAGCTGGTGGGATTTACACAGTGCCAGCAGGGGCTTCTGGCTTACTGAACCCCCTATGCAGATAAATCTTAAAATAAAAAATGAAGCAGCTCAGCTGGTGAAGTGATAGCCCAGGCTTTCAGGAGGCCTGAGCCTCCAGATGTAAAAGCCTGGTTTTCAGAGGCCGTGTTCATGTAGCCATAGACATAGAAGGTACTTTCAGAAGCAAGGATGTGGTGGGAGGTTGGGGTGCTGGTAGGATGCCTGGGAGATAGGGTGCCCTGCCCTCCTGCTCCCCATCGATTTCTTGCAGGATGCGGTGCAGATCCCTTTGCCTCTCCGCATCGCAGTTGCTTAGTTGTAAAACGGGGACAGCTGTCCTCCCCTATTTCTCAGAGGACTTGTGAAAATAAAGTCATTAAAGATGGTGAAGCCATCTGTTGCTATGGTGATGAGGTTCATTTAAGCACTGACGAAGCAAGATTAGCAACTAATACGTTTCCTTGTTCAACTTACTTAGAATATGGATGGGCGGCGCTGACGTGTGGGGTCTGGTTCTGCCTCCAGTAACGTGGTTATTGATCCTCAGTGGGGACAGGAGCAGTCCTCGGTTGATTACAACAGATGCATTTTGTTAAGCTCCATGATTTTAAATGCCTCATTTGGGTCAGTTGCATAATGCCTTATGGTTGCCTGTTACACCAGATAAAAATGATGTGCAGGATTTTAATACCTGTCATGACTGCTAGGTGCTTCTACCGTTCCTGATTTATCTCTAATCAAATCTTAAAAACCTCCAAGGATGGACATTGCCCAACCTTTCTGGGCCCCAGTTTTGGTGCTGGTCCCTTGCGAAGACATTTCTCCTTTTATCTCACCAGAATTTTCCTTGCTGCGGCTTGTGACTGTGGGGTCTTTACTGGCCTGCTCTGAGGAAAACTGCCAAGCAAGCTCCGTGCCTTGAGTGTGTCAACAGGCCATGGGGCTCATGGGCAAGTGCAGCGCTGCACGAGCAGACATCTGACTGCTGGGTGGCCTCCAGCTGTAGCTCCACATGGGACTTGCCTGGGTATCTATCTCTTGCACTACGCTGCTTTGCACCATCTGTGTTTGCCCTTGGAAAAGAAAAACATATTTAGATTGAGGAGCTTTAATAACCGCTTGGTTCAAATAGATGAAGCGTTTGGGGTCAGCTAGAAGGTGTTTGCTTTGAAACAGCCTATCAAAATAGGAAATGCGTTCTCTAAATCTGATCTGGAGAGAGGTCTCAGAGTTCTATGTCCCATTTCCAGATGGACTAACTTAATATCTCTGTGAATTATTTGGCGCATTTTAAATATATTCCTCTCTTCCCTGCACTTGAGACAAAAGTGTCATTCTCAGGACAGCTTGGTGAATTGTTCTGATTCTTACTGTTAAGCTATTCCTTTCCAGATTTTGGGGGATCTGCTTAATATTTTCACTCTTTTTAAACTTTACATTTTTTCCCCTATATATCTGTGTGTCTGGGTTATTCTCGCCCAGCCGTTTTTGTTCACTGTTTAGTGCCTT
This sequence comes from Coracias cyanogaster, assembly GCA_033124195.1. NCBI lineage: Eukaryota > Metazoa > Chordata > Aves > Coraciiformes > Coraciidae > Coracias > Coracias cyanogaster. Next base: position 33,603 of record JAVSBS010012061.1, on the reverse strand, counting down.
TTCCAGCTGCGCTGCAGCTCTGATGTCTCTGATGCAGGAGCAGCCCAGGAGCTGATAAAAAAATAGAGCAGCTCTAAATGATTATATGTTCCTGCTTGACCAATGTGAGTCTTTCCTGGTCTTTAATGAAAGCAAATATGACAACTAAATGTAAAATATTGGAAGAAAAAAACTCCACGAAGCCTTCCTTATTTTCTGTATTTTGCCAAGGCATTTTAGGCAGAAGCAATAGGAAAACAAATATTATTTTCTCACATCCAGGTGACACATTAATTCTATTTAAAAGATATTGTCACTTGGGGATGTGGTTTAGTGGTGCCCTGGCAGTGCTGGGTTAACAGTTGGGCTCGATGATCTTGAAAGGTCTTCTCAACTTAAATGATTCTATTATTCTAGTCAATGATTCTGTAATTGTTGAGAAGGAATTTTGTTTATCTGTGCATCTGAATGATTCTATGATCACAGCTAGTTCTGCCAGTAGTTTTCTTTAAAAATAATAAACGAACTGTGTAGGATGCCAAAGTCAATGTTCTTCTTTACCATTGTTTACTGTTTAGTAAATCATTTTGGGAGGAAGCATTCATGTTTCCTAGAGTTTATAATATTAGTTTATTTAGCCATTCTTGTCTCTTTCAGGTAATTAAGCTAAGGCTCAATTTCTCCTTTCCTGTACCTCTGAGTCATTGCAATGACTTGCACTTTTCATTTCTTCCTCTTGCCTGAAGTAAAAGCCAATAATCGTATGTAAATATACTTCAGAAATTCCACAGGTGTTACTTGGAAAACTTGCTTGTAAATTGAGTTAAGACAGAGTTGGATGCTGCTGAAACATAAAAATAAAGGCTGCATAGCTATGTTCCTGCTACTGGGCTATGACTTGGAAGACGTTTACCAATTCAGATGATCTCCTGAGTGGGACTTTAAAAAAAACAAACAAACAAAAAAAACAAACCAAAAACCACAAAACCAAACCAAAACATAGGAAAGCAGCCTGGGAATTGCTAAGACAGCTCAGGCTGTTCTGCCCCAAGCACCTGGTGAATCGGTAGAGAGCAGGACACGCGTGTAAACAGCCCAGACTTTTCTGCATTGCCCTGTTTCAGTATTCTCCAAACAGACTGCAGCTTTCAAAAGGTTCTGTGTTACGTCCACAGGGCAGACTTCTATTTGCTGTACTCCGTCTTGAGTAAAAGGCTTTCCAAGCCAAAAGCTTTTGGACTTCCACTGTGTTTGTGCTGGAATCGGATTTGAGCACTGCATCTCCACTGCAAAGATAGGCTCTGCTCTAGAGAGGGACCAGTGTGGTTCACAGGCCAATTGACTCTCTATGTGGCTATCAAAGCAGATTTGCACCACAGTTTAAGCTTGATACAAGCACTGACTTAGCCAGTTTGGAGGAAATGGGCCTTTGTTTCCTTTTCTTCCGTGGTTTGGAGGGAGAAGTTTCATGACAAATGACCAGGTTAAAGCTAACTTTGCTGCTGATAGCTGTATCCTTGCCTGGAGCGATAGCATCTCATTTCATCCCTCGGTGACTGCAGTGAAAGATTTGGTGGGTCTGATTATGCTCTTACTCAGATATGCTTATGCCGACAGGCTTCTGTGCTTGTCTTAGTGTTCGTTTATAACTGTGTCGGAGCAAGAACAGAGCTGCTGGGGACAAATCTGGATTATTTCTGTGGAACTTGGCTCATTCCTTCCTATCCCTTGTCCTGACTCAAAAGCAGACTGCCCAGGCAACTTCCAGTGAACCAACTTCCCAGCTTGGTCCTCTTCCAAGAAGGTCATCATGGAAGTTGTATCACTTGCCAATGGTTCAAAAAAACCTCAATAAAAACTGCTTGTCTCATTTCTTTGAGCAAGAACAGGTGCCAGTCTTGAAGAGGAGGCTTTGAGCTGTCAGCCTCAAGTAGACAGAAGCACCTCTTGTAGCTGTGAAGAACTAGTTGGAGGAAAATGCAGATTTCCTTACGTTACAGGACATTTTGCTTTCGTAAAAAAAGTTTAAAAAAAATCATTATTGGACAAGGAGAGGGAAAGAGAGTGAGACTTCTTGTCCTTCAATGTATTCTTAAGAACATTTCAAAGATTTGATGGTGTTTAGAAAACTAGGCGGGATTTCAATATTAGGAGGCAGGAAATTGCCTTCAGGTAAAGGATGACATTTGCATAGTAACAAGAATGACTCATATGATGGTAGGTGAATGTCTAACTAGAATCTGAAATTCCTGTCCATCAGGGACCTTTTACCTTAGATGGCAACGGGAAACATGCTGAGCAGGGCACCCAGCTCCTCCGTGGCCACCACGGGAACTGACTGCAGAGAATTCATAAATAGGGTGTAGCAAAATGAGGTGCTGAACCGAATTTTATCACTGCACAGGTAGAAATCCTATTGCCTGTTACAGAATTACTGAAGTTTGTTCTTTTTTCTTTCTTTTTCTTTTTACCTTGAAAACCGTGCAAGAAGAGGGAATCTCTTCTCATAGCAACTACTTCAGAAGCCATTAACTTCACTGCAATTTCACTTCTATAGTTTAAATTACATGAAAGAATGTGCAGGTTTATCTTCTTAACCATGTCTCTTCTCTGCCTAGAATTAGAATTTTCAAAACAGAGTATCCAAAAGTAGAAAGGTAGTGAAATGCCTCTGTTAAGTCGTGCTGGTATATGGTACCAAAATGGAGGTGACCAGTTCAAACATAATGTTCTTTTTGTAAAACTTTGAAGTAGCTCTTTTTGCAGAGAACATGTTTGAAATTCAGTTCCTGATCTTAACCTTTTATTATAGTTTAAGAGTTCGGGCAGGTTAACGTCAGCTGATTTTGCTGAGGTTTCTTGTTAGGTGGGTAACTCAGCCACAGTAAGAACCCTTTAGCTACTAATCCTCTTGCTACAACCGGTAGGTAAACTCAACCCCTCTTATGTTAGGTACAATTTTCCAGAAATTGTGCAGTTCTGTCACTTGTGGCAAAAATCTATCCAAGGCCAACTCAGTTCTTTAGTACTTTCTTTTTTACTTTCCTTTTTCTTTTCTTCTGTGTTTATAAATTCAACCTTGAAAATATTCCATACAACTACTGCACCTAGCCTGAAGATAAAATAATGACTTTCATAAGGAATGCAAGGTGAAATAGCTGACAACTTTTACTTTTAATTGCTTCTCTATGCAAAGCATCCAAGCGACTGTAGCACCTAAACCACTGACTGTGGAGTTCTGGTGTCTGCTGGAGTCACACAGAGTGAACATACAGACACTTCTCCAATTTACATCGCCAGAGTGCTCATCTGCAGTAATTCTCATTAGTTCTGGATGAACTCAGACAGGTATTTGTATAAGTCCACAAAACATTTCTTTACTTGAGATTTAAATATGCAATCTGATAATGAGTTGACTTCAGGCAACCTGCGATGGAATTATTTGCTGGTAGGCAGGGGTAATGAACATCTGATCAAGCAGTTTCCCACTGCGGCTGAGGATCCTGCACTTTTTTAATAAAAAAAATGAGGTTTATTTCCTCCATCAGGGTGAATAAGAAATTGCTCCACTTCTTACTGGAAAGCAGTGGAGTGGAAGAAATGTCTTAACCATGTTCCACGTGAAAATAATTAAGCCCCTGTTGCTGGGCTGATACAACAATACTTTTCTAGACTACTTTTCATGTGCCATGGGATTATTTCAGTGTGAGGAAACATTGCAGGTAGCAGACAGTTACACTATTATAGTATACAATCATTTTGGCTGCAGATCACAGTAATTTTCTGGGAAATTTACTGACTCGCATGTATTTCTGCAGGTTTTATTTCAACACAGAGACTTGAAAGCTTCTTTTTTTTTCTGAGTTGCTCTAAAGCAAACTTCCCTTGTCTCTCTGTCTCATAAAGGAGTACGACTGACTGTGGATGTTTTAAATCATGTTTTCAGAAGTTGTAGAATAAATCAACCCTGACTGACTTTTCGGTGTTTCTTTTGTGGCTTGTTGTGGCATTCAGTGAAGATTTCTGCCTACGTTAAGTCCAATTCAGCATGACCTTAATTCACTGCTGCAAGCTGGGGTTGAAGATGTCTTTATGGTTTGTTTTTTTCCTTAACACATGGAAGTTTAGCTCCCTTAAAAAGAATAGCCTCCACCTCATTTGTTGGTATACTTTAATCTTCTAATAATCAGAACTTAATTTTGGTTTAATCTTGACTCTGTTATTTCCTCTGCTATGATATCACCGGCAGGGTCCTTAGCCTCTGCCTGCCTTGGGTTATCCACTTAAAAATGATTATCTAAATAGCAACCTACTTATATCGTTAAGGATCAATTCATTTATGAACTAATTAACTGAAAGCACTCTGAAAATATAAAGTGCTATGGATGCAGTTTTTATCATTAATAATGCTTCAAAACGAGTAAGGCAAAAACAGTCCTTGGCCAAATCTGGTGAGTACTGGAAGAGTAGTGAGTGCAATCCAAATGGGAAGGGGTGTTGTCTGGGTGTGTGTGAAGGCGTTCATAGGAGGGGGAGTGGAAAGCTCCTGATTCTGGGCTACCCTCTTGCTAGCTTGAGCCAGGGAAAAAAGCCGTTCTGTAGCATGAGACTGGTGAGAAGCGTATCAACAGTTGGGACTGATTTGCAGTCGCTCTTGATCTATATTATGTAAATTTTTTTAAGGTTTGTTCCTGCCTTATGGTCTGTTTGTAATCCTTACCTATGACCTTTCAGAGCAATTTGCCTTCATCCTCTGTGGGTTGCCTATTTGATGGCAAGGAAAGGATGTGCAGGAACTAAAATTTATTCCTCTGTTAATTGCTCCAATACATGATGCTTTTGGGCTTGTCTGTCGTCTTCAAAGTTCCCTCCCGCTCCAAGTGCCACGTTGTGTTAAAGGGCTGTTAGCCGAGGAACCGGCCGCGCGGCGATGGGGAGGACGTTGTGCTTTGATCAGCAGCTCTTGTGCCTGCCCAGCAGCCTCGCTCTGATCGGAATGTCTCGAACACCCCGCTGCCTTCTTCATCGGGGTGGTTTGTTTGCTGTAGTTCTTGTCATGGTATTATGCAAAGCTTGTTAAAATGCTGACGCTTCCCTCCGCGTCCGGATTATTTTCCCTGTGTTATTTTTGTGACCTCTGGCTGAGGCATAGCCTCTGTAAACCTCATATGCTAATTTGCAATTGTTTCTATCAGCAATAGGCTTCTATACCTTGTTATCTACAGCTGTCTAGGTGATGAAAATATATATTCAGCGAACACATCCTCTGTGCTCTGCTCCTTTTAGCACCTCAGTGTAGCTGACCAAACCCAGGAATGGCTGCTTCCTCCTGGCAGACTTTAACGCTCTTATCAAAGCACCAGAGTTCTTAATCCTAGTGTCTGCGTAGCCCGTGCACGTACCCGCAGGGCCAGACGTGCTGCAAAACACCACTTCCTTGCTGTCCTTCAAGAGCACATGATGCCAGTGGAGGTAGCCAGGGTGTGTCATGGGGCAAATGGGAGCCACTGGCTTTTGTTCTTTCCCCCTTGAAAGAGATTCAGACCCATTTCTGTGGGGCAGAAGTGGTTGCCACGTGAGTGCTATTTGAGCCCGAGCCCTAGGTGTCTTTTCCAAGGTGCTAAATATTGCTAAATAAAATGCTTTTTTTATTTTAACCCCTTGTCTTCTAACCCAAGCATCACACTGTCATGATCTTAAAGAAAATATAAGATTACCTTAGTTTTACCCTAAGATAAATTTAATGAGATAAGGGACAGCGTGGACCTCACCTAATTTATCTGCAATAGAACATAAGTGGCAACAGCCTTGAGATGTAGGTGCTGTGAAAGCAGGTGTTTGTTACTTATGGCATATTCTTGCTACAACAGAGGCATTTATATGTAAAAGGTATTGTCCAGATTGATCAAAACCCGATATTGGCAGCAGTGGTAAGGCACTTTCTGATCAGTCAGGTGGCAAGAGGAATTGCTGCTCTGTTTCCCCACGGCCTTTGCAGACACAAGGTCAAGGCAGTGAGAGCACTCGACAGTAGATTCAGCTCCTCTGCAGCATCAAAGGCTCCATGTTTGCTCTTATTTGCTAAATATACAAGACGCAGAATTGCTAATTTTCTGAGTACCTCAGCCAGGAATAAAAGTTGAACTTTCATCTATTTCTTCTATGCCATGTCCTGCATTTGGGGTCTTCTGCAGCGGCGACACCCGGTGTGGCAAGTGATGGATGCCCTGTCTTTACCCTTAAACCATGCTGGTGGGAGTAGTGCCCCTGATTCTGCTTTGTTGAGTACCATCTGCTTTATCAATCTTTTATATATTATGGCAGTAAAAATCTCTCCTTTTGTGCGTTAAAATAAACCCTAACGGTATATAAGCATAAACGACTAGCAAACAGCAGGAATTTTTACCTCTGCGGTACATATAAACTCTTCAGCCATTTCTTTTAAGTTATGCAAACCATTTGGGGTGCAAATAGCATGGACTAAAGTGATTTGAGGAAGGAGAATTCATTGTGCCTGGGGACGGCTGCTCTCATCACTTCATCCTTACAGACCGTAATAGGACTTGGCTGTGGAAATATTGTAAAATGCTCAGTTGAAATCAGCAGCGTGGAAGCTGCCTGCTCCACAGCTGAAGAGCCACCGTTTGCACTTCCAGCTCTGTAACTAGAGAGAGGGACTCCAGAGCTGTAAAAACACATCTTACCTGGCAAACAAAATAACAAAGTAATAAAAACCCCCACCAGCTTAAATTTCCTTTGAAATGGGAGGAAGAGAACCTAGCTAACTCTCTTCTCTCTGTTTCTGTCGCTGCAGCAGGGCTTTGGCGTTAGTTCACTAACGCTGTTCAGACCTACAGGCACCCTTTCCTTGACAGCCTCTCAAATGATGCCACAGTTCCACGGGAAGAGGTTTCTTGTGCAAAGAGATACTCCCCAGTCCTCTAGCCAAGGAGCCAGGTGGATTAAAAAATATGAACAGAGATAACTGCTCTTCCTATTACTACTTTTTGGTTTTTTTCCAAGCCTTATCTTGCCAAAGCTCTCCTTTCCTCCTCCCCTTCCCCCCTTTGCCATATGAAAAGCTTGGGATGACTTGGGCAGCTGGCAACCTCCAGCTCTCTTGCTGTTGCTGCTGCCCAAGCCTCCAAGCCTTGAAATAATGCACCTGCCATGAGCAAGATGATTCTTTTTCACCTGCTTGGAGCAGAATATGGCCCTGTTCAATCCCGTCTGTTAAAGCTGACTCTTCCTTCAATCTCAGCATCTGTAATAATGTTAATTGTGGCTGAGCACGTCCAGGGCACAGCACAGGCAGCACTCTAGGTACAGAGCTGCGAGGCTGGGGCAGAGGTAACACGCTTGTTATTTAAGGCTCGCTAATAATCGGCGTCGTTCTGTCTTGGTTGCCAGTTTTCAGATTTGTGTGTTGAAACACCTTGTACAAAATGTTAGTGAGAGCATTTCTGCAGCGTCCTGCCGACTGAATTCAAGGTGCTGCCGCGTTTGCCATCTGCCTGCGAGCTCACAGCGGTAATTATAGCGAGTCTCGCAAGTGCTGGAACGAGAGGTATGTCAAATGCATTTTCCTTCCTTTTGAAGATAATTTTCATTTTCTCAACTCATTTGAAACTGCATATGATTATCAGCTGCAGGTGTGAGACCCACACAGAAGACAGACGTATGTACACACCCACAGAGCAAGATAGCAACTCCTGGAGAGGCCAGAAGAGTTGACGTACTAATCTCAGCACTTTTAAATTTAATGCAATGCTGGAGAAAATTCCCTCATTATAACAGCTCCTCTCCTTGCGTGTAGAATCTTAATGTCTTTCTTATTAGCGTGACAATATAAAAAAATAAAAAGCGCACTTGATTTTGCTGAGCATCACCGGAATAATAACACATCTATTATGAAAGCTGCAGAAACTGGAAGTCACTGGCGGTTTGCTCAAACTTCCAGGGGTTTCTAGTTCTGGTTGAGTTGCTGCTGTTCTTTGTAGGTTGTTTCAAATCCTTGCGTGGTTAAAAAGTATTGCGAGTAGCAAAGTAACTGAAGTAGGTGTTATGAAGAGCCTTGCTGGGGTTGCTGCAGGCGTTTCATTTTGTTGCCATTCAGAGCATCTGATGGTGTTTGGTGTAGTCGGGGGAAGAAAGAGGCGCGTCTTGGAGGCTGGTCCAGAAGATTTAAGTTAGGTGTGTGTATTCCCTGCGCAGTTGCTGTGGGTTGTGATACACAGCACAAGGTGCAGGATCCTTCCCTGTCGGCCTGCTGGTAACGATGGCTCCTTTCGCAGGGTGGAAGGGAGAGTGGTGGCTTTATGGGACAGCCACGGTGAGGATAAGCAGGTGAAAAGGTAAAATCAGCACAATGTGATGAACAGTTTAATTTGATGCGTGAATGTCCCTGAGGAATTGGGGTCCTGGAACTGACTTCTGTATGGAAAGTGATTAAAGAGCTGGTGCGTTTGAATATTGACTACCTTGAAGGAGGAGGTTTGGATCTGGCACGGCAGATAGGAGTGAGCCGACTGCTCCAGCCCTTCAGAGTCTGTCTGTCCTCCAGCCAGTGAGGGTAGGGAGGCACCTTTCAGGACTGTGGCTGGGATTCCCTTTGAAGCTATGGAAGAGCAAGCAGGCAGAAGGAATACTCTTGTTGTGACAAGACAAGACTCTTGTCGCTTTAATTTCTTTTCCTTGAGTTTGTCACCTTTCTGGTTCTAGTGTGTGGCCAGGAGGTGGGAAGGGGTTACTGTGAGAGACTCTCTTGGGCCACTGCTGGCCCTTGGTTCTCTCTTAGAAGAAGAGGGAAACTTTGTCCAAGCTGCACGTTCTTGTAAGTGTGACTGTTTGAAGTGCTTACCCTCGTGAGACTGGAAGGATAAGGGCTGTGCAGGGAAACACCAACTGAAGGTGATGGTCTCTGTGAGGGAGACTTACAGGCTATTGGATGGATTCTGAGGGCCATAGAGAAGGGTCCTTTGGGGGACTGTGAGCACCAGGTCTCTCTCAACCTGCTTAAACAAGATGTTTTTGCATGCTTTAGAGTAAAGCCGCTACACTTGTACTTGCAGGTCCAAGGGTCAGCCGTGCTCAGCAGTTTGATATGTCAAGGGCAAGACCAGACTTGAACTTTCCTGATGTTATGCCTTAGTTAAAGGCACAGCCTTTTGGCCATCATTCCTGTTCAAGGTCTAATTCTGGGGCTGTGGAATATCTTGTACTTTTCAGACAAGACTTTCTATAAGCGCCTGGACCAATGAAGTCTTGCTTCCCATGGATTTGTGTTTTGTGGTAGCTTATGAGCTCTGAATGACTTATGAGCTGCGCACAACTGGGGTATACATCATCTTTCCTCACATTATTCCCTGCCTCAGCAAGCAGGCTCTCTGATGGCTAATACAGGCTAAGCTCCTCACTAGAGGGCAGCTACTTGGATCCCTAACTGCCTTGCACAAGCTGGAGGACAGCTGGAGGACATCCCTTATCGCAGGCACTCCACCATTCTGTTGGAGGTAGCTGAAATTAGCCAATGGGGTCACAAGTTATTGAGAAACATATATAGAGAGTGTGATCACATAAATCACGTTTCCATAGGAACTGGCTAAAAATACATCTGTATGAATACTCAGCACCTATCGTGATGAACTATTATGTAAGTAGGGGTTTTTTTCTCAGTAAGAACATCGCAGCTGCTTGTTAATAATTTGTGGCAGAATTTACAGACAAATTTACAAGTCATCCTATGTGCAATCGACTGGGTGCTTATTATATCATCTGCCTTCTCTCCTGCTGACTAAAATGGGAAATTCACAAAGCATCCTTTCTCAAGGCTTAAAAACCTCCAGAAGATTAAAAAAATAGCCTGGGGCTTAAAAACATCTTCACCTGGTAAGACAAACTGAGTTCTGTACTAGCAGTCGTATAAATGCGAGTGTTGTAGCTACGTAACTCTAAGTGGTGTGTGCGAGAGGTGGCGAGGAAGGCTTGGAGGCTCGCGCATCACGGAGAGCGTGTCATGTTGCACCGTCCCAACCTATGAATATTTGCTATTTGCAAGTACCAAGTTGCTACAGACTAGGAAATTGTCACCAAAGAAATTATCCAAATCATAAATATATTGTTATCTCGAGAGAAAGCTTCTTAGGATAGTGGCTTTTTTGTGGAGCGGTGCTTTTGCTGGTATGAGATGAGACAAAGGAGGTTTGTACCGTGAGGTGACATAGGACATCATACCCCCTCCACGGCTGAGATGAATTTCTGTGCTTGTAACTGCTTTTGTCTGTGTTTCCAGAAGCGGGTTAGGAATTGTCTGTTGTGCCAACTAAAGGATGGGACTGAGTGATGCATTCTTAGGAAACAAATCACTGAAAACATCTGGTTTGAAAAATTGTATAAAAGCATCCAGCATTGGACTTCTCTGAATCGTTCTCTGTCTGCTGTTAGGTCTTCTCTCAGCTTACCAGAATTTTTTTCCTAAATATCTGGAAGCATTTTCTTTTTTCTGTCCTCATTTTTTAAGTTTCCTTCAAAATCACATTAGGGTTCAAGTTGCAAAGCTTAGCATCAGGAGTTAATTTATTTTTATTTTATTATAATACTGTACACATAATAGTAAAATTTACAAGTGTACGTGATACTGTACTGTGCATATTGTTCCAAAGAGGGAGGAGGAAAGAGTCTGTATGTTTTCTGAGCCTCAGAAAATAGCATGCCACTGGACAAATTCTTGAGTTGTGAGCATTAGCAAGTGATGAATAACTTAGACCCGAAGTTAATCATCAAAGATATTATTTAAATTAAAAATGAATTCAAGATTTCAACCTGCTGTCTGTGAACAATTCATTGATCGAAAGAAAAAAAAAAGGATTAAATTAATCAAATAAATAATTCATTGTAAATCAGGCGCTTCTAATTATAACAAGGTGTTAAAACATGGATCGGCTTCTGAAAGCACGGCTGAGTTGTACCACGTGTACGTATCACCACAAATGCAGCTGTCGAAGTATAATCCCTGTTTTAATTGCTTTTGGTTCAGGACGGTAGTTAGGTGCAGGAGTGGTAACAAAGGCATCGACTTCACCGCGTTTCTTACAAGCTGGTTGGTTGGTTTGCTTGCGTGACAAAGCACCCTGAGCTGGTGGATCTGCAAGGTGAGAGAGACCAGCCTACCCTGGCCAGACCTTCCAAAATCTGCATGAAACGGAGCTTTTCTGACCTTCTCTCTCACCAGCTACCAGCTCAGAGCTTTGTCTCTCTCTTTTCCGAGGGGCTGGTTATTAAAAAGGTGTAGAGCAGCCCTTTCCCAGCTCTCTTTGGTCCCTCAGAAAGCAGCACTTGCAGGTGCTCCTGTGGGACATTTGCTGGCTCTTGGGTGGAGCAGCCAGTGAGAGGATTGCTTCACTGATGGGTACGGGGAGCTTGTCACCAGCACTGTGGGTGTTGGTCGCTTCTCCCAAGGAACAAGGGATATGGGACGAGAGGAAAGGGCTTCAGGGTGCACTGGGCGCTTCACCTGCAGCTTCCTGAACTCTTTGATAGCCAAGAGCTGGTTTAGCCAGCCTCACTGGTTCCCCTCTGCCATCCCACTGAGCCCCCAGCACTCACCACTGTAAAGCCTGTACCAGTAAACAACAGGCAGGATCCAGCATTTATCACCTTCCTCCCTACCAGCAGAACGAGGAGAACTTCTTTCTCAAGGGTTGTCTGCAAGGCAAGTCAGGCTCCGAGGGTTCTCGCTCGCAAGAACAGTTACACAGGCAAGGACAAACCCAGCGCTGTGCCCCGCTCTTGAAGAGCTCCCAGTTTAGTTCCCGTTACAATAAGGGCTAGCAGCAGTTGTAGTGAGAGGATGAGGGTATTTAATGTGAAATATTTGTATAGATTTTGAGCAAAATGGCTTTTATTGTCTAAACGGCTTTTAGGGCAGTGCCGAAACAAAGGCAGGCTGGAAATCCCGAGTGCAGAAATAGCAGGTGCATGAACTGGAGCATCCATTTAACCGCAAATGCTGCTTTTCCCAGAGAGCTTGCAAGTCCATGTCCTGTCAAAATCGGTGTGATGATTGGAAGTTTGAGATGCTCCATGGTGATGGGTTCAGTATTTTTTAATATCTCTGCACCGCCCCTTGGATGTGCCACATCAGCGGGTCAGGCAGCAGCTGGTAGCCTGACTCTGTCACCATGCTGTAAAAGCATCCAGTCCTTTAGCCATCAGAAACCGCTGAAGATACTCGTTTTGTCTGCGGTCAAATAATAAAGGAGAATGTAACTTGTATACAGGACCTGGAAGACGATAGAAAAGTGAGGTGGAAGAGCAGGAAGAAGATGAGGATAAAGAGGATTAAAGTTGCCTTTATGCCAGCCGTGCCGTATCATATTAGTAAAAATAAAATCATCAGAATAATACGACCTCACAAATGTATTTACATCAGCATTTTGTCCTCTGAAAATATATTAGCAGCAGCTTTTGCACTGTACTAGCAAAATTTGCAGTGATGGAAAATTGCTTACCATTAGTATACAATAAGGCTTCCATTTCTTTCTCCTTAAATTTCAGATCCTCAAATACAATGTAATAGTCTCAATATGCGGGTGACTGGGATTTCTCTAATGTTAGCAGTTTTGGATGTACTCAAAATGTTTTTGCCTCAGTGATATGAGAGCAATCAGCACTGCAGAGCAGGGTAAAAAGAAGGAAAAGACCAATCCCGTGTATTAGTCAGCCTCAAAACATCACAAAATTCAGCTTGCCACACGCTGAATACAAATGTGGTAGAAATGTTGAGAAACTGCAATCAAATAGCTTTGAATGTCAAATGAAATTACTTTGGGAATCTTCTAAGCCCTCTTCTTAAAGCACACTGGAACATAAATCCCCTACTTTCATTTGATTAGTCCAAAAGGCTATAGGATATATTATTACATCTAGAAAACATGACCAGAGTCTTTGGCATTAGCATCACTGAACACACAAATTCCCTTAGGTCCTTATTTTTTCTTGCTGTGTATCTCCTGAATAGAACACAATTGGTGAACTTTTAAAATAAAAGCATGCCTGAAACTTACTGACAGTTAGTTATAAAGAATTTATTTTTTTTAAAGAAGATCCCGTGGGAGGTTTGCACCTGCTCAATTAGAGCGTAACAGCAAAACAAAAAGTATTATTAGTGAAGATTAAGAACTGCGGATAAGTTATTTTGTTCCTTGTAGGGGATAGGAGTCTTTGGTTGCCAAACTCCCCTGCAGTAGTGACGACGGACTTGGGCAGCAGAACGTTGGTGTGGTTAAATCACAGACGTGTGCCCTGGGTCTGCCCTGCGTGAATTGGGAAAATTCGTTCCCAGTTCGTTTCCCCCACACGTTCCTGGGAAAATGATAACAGAAGGGGAAGACAATTGTGCAAAGACACATTGATATGAATAGTAATAACAAGACCTCGTATCCTAGAAAACACCTCACTTTAAGAAAGGATTTATGCCTGTGCCTTAGTTCTTTTACATGTAGTAAGACTTAAGCGTGAGCTTGCAGTGAAGCATGCAGTTAAGTGCCCTCCTGTCTCAGGAACCCGTCAGGAATCCTGCACCCTGCTCTGGCTGACCCTGCTTTAGCAGGGGCGTTGGACGAGTTGGTCTCCAGAGGTCCCTTCCAACGCCCACCATGCCGGGATTCTCTGTGATAACTTGTACAGTCAGTCTTTGTTTAGAAGGGATGTTCTGAAAACCTCGTTTGATGCCTACCGGTTCTTGTGCTAGAAAATGAGCCATAGTTTCCTGTTCTCTCTATGTCCTTCATGACTTTGCCATCCCCTCACTCTCCGTTATCTCGTTTTTCAGATTAAGGAATCACAGTGTGTTAGTTGGTCCTTGTTTGGAAGCTGTGCCAAACCTTTGATCATCTTTATCATGTTTCTTTGTGTTTCTTCTAGCTCCGCTTACATTGTCTGAGCTGAGGGGTCCCGAATCGAACACAGTAATCAAGATTGGGGCATAATGGTGGTTTTCAGTGTTGTTCTCTATTTCTTTGTTAATAATTCCTAACATTCAAGTTGTTTTTGTGACAACTACAGAGCAGCAAGCTGGTGTGTTCATAGCGCTGTCTGTCTGGAGGCTAATAGCTAGTGCAGATCCCACCACTACATCTTTAAAGTTAGCAGTCTTTTTTTTTTTCCCCTGAGGTGCTTTGCTTTTCATTGTCGCTTTCACACCTGACGCACAGTGTGGTATTGAGCCCTTTACTCCTCAGACTGTTGTTTGAGAGCTGCTTTCTGTGTTTGGCACGCACATCAGGCCAGAGTTTGAACAAATGTGTCGTAGCTTTGAGGACTTGGGTGGAGCCATGGCCCTTTGCCTTTGCCAGAGGAGCTGCCCGGTGTTTGGGGCCCTGTTAACTTCTTGGCTAAACCAACAGGTTGCATGACATCTGCTGCAAGAGATAATTGAATAAAAAAGGGAAAAACAAATCTCTAGAGCATACGTTGTCTTTGCTTTTAGGTCTCTCTTAAAGATCTGTCTCTGTGAGGATGCCTTAAAGAAGTCTGGTGGTGTTATAGCAGGATGTAATTTCTGCACTGTTTTGCGCATGGATTCTTTATTGAATCTTCTCTTTGGCTTAACCCACTTCATTTACATCTGCATTTGTCTTGCGGCTGTGACTGTAATAATAATAAGCTTTAGTTTCTATGGAGTATTTGAGTAAATGTCAGTGACGGGCTTTTTCCACAAACATTTTTTTGTGGAAGAATGGTCCGTATGTTTCGGAGCGAGGCACTGGGTTGTCTCAGCAAAGAATGCTATTATTACCCCTAGCTGCAATACAAATGCGAGGATTTATACAACACTCTTTTTACGTTTGCAAATAACAGCATTAGGATGAAAGGAAAAATAATAGCGCTCAGGGATGGGCCCGGATCTATCTAAAGATGCTGCTCATTCTTTTATTTCAGAAGTCAGGTTCTGTGTCTGGAAAAAGAGAAAGATGGAATCAGCACTTTTCCTTCCAACCAGGATTTTTGTGTATGTTGCAATTAGGGCAACAGATTATGCCTCCAATTTTAGAAAATTTTCTGTTTCAAGTTGCAAGTACATACACGCCTCTACAATAGCTGACATCTGCTCCACCAGGCAGATAGTTGTTTTGACACCACGACACTTGCAGAAAATGCTGGTTTTTTCAATTTTGAAACATGTCAGCGCAATAATTAGACCTTAGTTCCCATTTGCTTGTGACATAGACTTTGAAGTCAAGTATATTCTGACTTATTTGCAGGCCATTTTCTCTAGTCCATGCTGGTTGCTTTTGAAAACGGTGATATTTCTGTAAGATGCAAATTGTATTCAATAACCTGCTTGGCCCCTCTCCTCCTCCCCCACTTCAGTATCTTGAGGCCTGTCAGAGCCAGGACTTCATTGTTCCCTGCTGTTTGTTTACTGATTAGCGAAAGATGTATTATCTCCAGAAGCCTTACAGTCCAGAAGACACGCTGACCTTTGTCTTGGCAGCTGAGTCTCTGCGAACACCCCGTACAGCCCTCAAGTGCCTGCTCCTTTCCACACCTGCTAGATGTGTTTCCACGCCACGCAGCTTGTCTCACATTAAGTCCTTCCACGAGCCAACTGATTTTCCAGCGCTTACATCAGTTCTTGCCCCAAAGGGCATGCACGCTGCTGTGCAAAGCCACAGAATGGGAGAGGATTTTTCGCAGCTAAAGGCCTCCCGTCAGCTACCCCCAGCGATGTTGTGACTGCAAGGTGCAGCCTTTCCTGTGTTTGTTGTCTTATGCGTAAGGTTGGTTGTTTTGAGTTGTGCTTCCTTGTGCTGTGGAGGTGTAACCTGATGGTATTCACTCGAAACGGCTGCGAATCGTGCTCCTGGCATTATTGACTTCTGATTTTGCTTATCATTTCCAGGGATTCCATCTTCAGTGTGCTGGTTCCTCATGCTGGTGATGAAAGGATGATCTTTTTGTTCTTTCACCTTCAGAATTTTGCGGTGCTCCTGTAGGCATGAGCATCTCATGTGTGGTTCCCTCTTTCTTACAGATCTAGCTTCTTTCTCAAAAAAACATTTGCTCTCTTACTAGAATCTGTTTTGAACAGCCAGAAAGACCTGAGAAGTGACACAGCAAGAGGTAAAGGCAGACAGAGAAATGCCACAAATAAGTACAGCTCTGGGAAATTTCTAGAAGCAAAGCTGGGAGTTAAGGTGATTGGTGATGTCAGGGGTTGGACTAGGTGATCTCCAGAAGTCCCTTCACACCGCAGCTGTGTTGTTTCTGGTGACTTAAGTTGTCCTTAAACGCCTCATTAAATGAAACTGGGCTTTTATGAAGGGAAAACAGGAATTAGTGCTGCTTTCAATGGCTGTGATCCATCACAAAATAAATTCCTCGGTCTCCTCAATGTGCTTTTTTGGTATCTTCTGTAAATCTCATCGTTTTTCTGAGGACTTTCTTTTCCCTATTCAATTTTTTTTTTTTTTTCTAGCAAGGGAAGGCTTTCTAGAAGCTGAAAATTATTTTCTCTGCTCTAGAGGAAGGATCCTGGGCCCAAATGCTCATAAATTTTATCTGATGATAGCCAGATACACTTCTAGAACGATTAAAAACGGAATTCAAGTAGCAGCATTTTCAGTAATAGAGTACAACTTACTCTTGCCTGTGCTCCTGGCTAACTAATTCTGAGTCCAGAGAGAGGAAAGTGTTAAAGTCCTACTGCAGGTGCATTTTAGGTTTTTTTAGCTCAACATCTACCAGCTCCCCAGTTCAGTGACAAGTGTTTACAAAAATGGTCACCTCCACAAAGCCAAGTTTTCAGCTTTTCAACTTTTTATAGTGCTTTGGGTATCTTCATTGATTAAGCCTCTCAACATCCCTGTGATGGAGATGAGTCGGTATATATTGCAAATTAATGGCTAAGGAAGTGAATAATTCAGTTACACAGCTATTTTATTTAAGCTTTAGTCTCTTTGACTTCTAATTACATGCCGTAACAACCACACTATGCTTCCCTGGTAGGGAAAGTCCTTTAATGAAGAGCTTTATTCCGGGAAATATCTTGTTCCCCTCCTGCTGATCAGGAGAGCTCTGTTGGATGGCTTTCCGAATCAGCGTGGCAAAAAGGGATGGATTTTACTCCCAAGACAAACTTTGGAAGGCACGCTTGAGGTTTGATTGGCAGAAGCAAAGGATTTGGGCAAGCTTGGCATTAAATGAGGGCAGCAGTTGGTTAAAGTGCCTGAAGCACTGTCAGTCACTTACTAAAGGTCTGTGCAGGAGACAAGAGAATACTGTGGTAGCAGCACCGAGGTAGTCTTCCCTCTGCTGCCCCTCAAATCCAGTGCTGGACATACTCAGCAGCCTGGTAGCTCTGTCCTCTGGAGAAGGTCGCCTGCACCCATGGCTTGCTGTCTGGGTGAGGAAAGATTTGCGTGGTGGAAAAGGAAATCCTGACAGTGGGTGCAAGTGGGGCAAGCATGGTCTCCTCTGCAAAATTAAGCCATCTCGTTCAGCTCATGGACGAGAGCAGCCTTAAGATTATTCTAATGTTTTCCAGCCCCAGCAGCTGTTGTAGCAGCTGGAGAATCGCGGTGGTGAGCTGCTGCTGACATTTGCCTGCATCACCTCTGCGGGGAGGGAGGAAGGATAATATGGAGTTGGTGTCTCTGGCTTTGCAGCCCGTGAATCCCCCAGGCAAGAGGCCTCTCCGGCTTGTCAGCCAGCGTGGCTTCATGGCTCCCTTGTGCTGCTGTGGAGGGAGCCAAGTTCTGTGCTGAAATAAAGCAGAAGATGGCTGCTGCTACTTGTAAGGGCACAGCTAATTCTTTCAACACATTTCCATCCCTGCTTGAACTCCTTGCCATCAAGTTAGTTCCACATTTTGTAGAGATAGGTGGCTGAGAAAATTCCTCAGGTTTCTTCCAGGAAGCTTGGACCATCTGGACGGGTGTATCAGAGGGCTCAGATATGATTTGCATCACTGTTCCTTGTAGAAGGTGTTGGTCAGATTTGGGATTATCTAGATATTCATACCGGGTGGTGATGGTGGAGCAGGACGTGAGGCAGAAAGGCAAAGACCTGCACTGTTTCCTTGATTCCCAGCCCCAAACTTTTCCTCCAGTGCTAAGTACTTCAGACACTAAATCAAAATCTCAGTACTTCTGTGCCTGCTTTTCTCAGAATGCTGACAGGGCACATTCTGTCCTTGGTGTCATCGCAGCCCTTATGATGCAGATTGTCACTGTGCTACCCGGTAATGTCTCTCCGGGGACCTCATTCACATGAGGAGATGGGCCTCTGCTCTCAGTAACCCCAGTGTAAATCTAGAATAAATTTTATATTGTCAACAGCAATTATACAAACCATTCAGGGCAGAAATTACGGATGCAGGTCCTGTCTGAAAGTCAACTCAAACCTCTGATGATGAGAAGATGACTCTTATTGCCCAGTACAGTTATGTCCCATCTTCCTAACTTTTGGCATGGACTCATTCCTTTCCTTTGGATTCATATTCTCATATTCTAAATCAAACTTGCCTATGAGTATAAAATACGACCTGGCCGTGCTCTTTTCCGTGCCTTGTCTTGGATTTTAGCGGAGTGTCCGTCAGTAGCTGTGACCTCTTGCATTTTATTTCTTTGCCTGGCTACATTCACCTGAGTGGTGTGCTGGGCAAATTAACCCTGTTTTGGATGGCTCGGGTTTTACTCATCTATTGGGGGAAAAATTGTCTAGCCCCTCTTTCAAAGTCTGCTTTTTTCTGATTAATTCAAAACCAAACAACCCATTCTTAAAAAAATATAATAACCAACAAAATGAACAACAAAGAAGCTTGAAGCACAAGACTCTGCAAAATAAGACTCATGAAAAATGTAATAGATGCAAAATAAGCTGGAGCCCTGTTTCAGGTGTGCAGATGCTGTGATATCCCTCTTTGGCTGTGTGTCAGCCAAGGTTACTACCAAACCATCAGAGTTCACTGAATAAAGCACTGAACACTGCGAATAGTTCCCACTATATCACAATTACAGAAATAGAGGCACTAAGTAAGTTTGTGCTGATCCACTGGGGACATTTTTAGAAAGTTTAATAGCCCTTAAAATTTCTCATTTCTAACCTGTCATGGGCTTGCCTCATGGCTGCTCATTTAGCTGTGTTATAAAAGCAGATAGAAAATCAGATTTCTGGCCGAAGCCCTCACCAAAGCCATCGCTCCTGTTTAAGACAGCAATAGCCACATGCCATTTAAGCCGTGACAGCCATTTCTTTCTACATCTACTGCAGCAACGTGGCAACACGTTGTGTGGCGTGAAATCCTCCTGGTCTAATTAGAAGAGCTTACAAAATTCTGTGTGAAGATGATATGAAAAGATCACTGGAAAGAATAAATAACAGGAGTGTAATTTCCAGTACCTGAGAAAGGAGAAAGGCATCTTTAAAATACAGGTTCTGTTGATAAGATCATTAAATAGCTGCAGTGCTTACACAGGCTTTGAAGCCCAATCAGGAGCAACTTCGGTGATTTACAGAAAAAGGAGCTTTTTAACTGTCTGATGCACTTCCAGTCTGGTAGCTCCAAGTGTCTGGATCCTGGCCAAGTGCACCTGAGCAGAGCACCTGTCGTGGCAAAGAGCTTAACAACGCGCCTAACTTTAAGCACATTAATTATCCCCCCTTTTTAAAGAGCGTTACTCAATTGAGGGAAGTGTCCTTGAAATGAAGGACATTCACGTCTGCGTTGCGGGTTCAGAAGTACCTGACACATGACAGGATTGTGGTTGTGAAATAAGGACTTTTCTGTAGTTGCTTTACATACATGGCTGAAAACCACAATCTTATCTTAGTTGATTCAATCGAGAAGGTTGGAAACTAGCCTATAAAATCACTCCTGTTGGGATATCAAACAGCTATTAAAAATGGAATTGATGAAGGGTTCAGTATAGTTCCCGAGAAAGGTGGTTAAAGGTTTAAATATCTGCCTTCTCAGGGGCTGACAGCTCAAAGGAACGGGCAGCTGCTGCGAAGCTGCCTTCACAGAGTGTGCATTTTTACTTTGAAAAAGAAACGCGTTATCGAGCGTATCAGCAAATTAACCTGACAAATGGAGCTTATTTCTCTGTCGTTGTTTTCCCTGCCTGGTTCGGTACCTCTTGGGCTGCTCCATTCCAGCCGGAGCACAACGCAGGCACAGAGGAACGGGGAGGCTGGGGAAAGGCGGAGATCTCTTTAGGATGGGCAGAGCTCCTCCTCATGAGCCTGGCTGTGGGCCATAAACCAAACGTGCTGGAAGGAGAGCGTTCATCTTGGCCTCATCTTTTTGGTGGGGTAGGAGAAGGGTTTCTGGTTCATTGCCCCTCAGTGAAGCCTCTGTCGGTATTTGAGGAATCCAGCGGTAGAAGGCTGTTATTCTTCACATAGCCCAGGAGGGCTTTGCGCTGCTCCTCTTGGAGTGAACAGGACACTCGTTGAACCTTGTCACGTGCTGACTCCCCATGACTGTAGCTGTGGTAGATGGTACGGTGGTCTGCTTGGCAGGTCTAGGTTTAAAAACAAGTTGTGAAGCCTTACTTGTGCAAGGAGACATGGTCTGGTATGAAACTGCTTGCCTGGGGTGCTAAGACCTAGCTGAAGTTCTGGATGACCCCAGGAACCTGCCCTTCTGCACTGAAGTGGGCGATTCAGTCTGATGAAAACACAAAGCAAACACACAATTTATATGCATGGCCAAGTATTTTACACCTGCAGGACTAGAGGCCAAAGGAAAGATTTCACAAGGTCCCTTAAAATACCATCCTATCATTCCTCATTAACACAAGTTCACCATTTCTTGTTACATCTCTCTAGGGTGCAAGTTAGACACAGCTCTTTGGCCTTGAGGTTCTTGGGATTCCATCTGGCTTACGTGTACTTCATTACTCAGCTGCGAACTGGCGGCTTCATGAGCAACGCCAAGTCCCCTGCTTCAGCAGAAAGGTCTCAGTTTTGTGAAGCACTGGTGGCAAAGATGGCCAGCCAGGATATACAAACAGCTCTTCCTGGCACTCCTGGAAGTTAAAGTATGCTTGGTGCCAAAATGTACTGAAAAATTTGATAAATTCCTTCTTGCTTTTGAAACAAACCTTTATAGTATTGATAGAAGCCGGTGATATATTGCTGCTTTGTGGATGGATTAATTTGTTATTGTAACAAGCTCTTTTTGTTTGTTGTCTAGTTTTTTTTTTTACTAAAGCCTCTGAAAGCCAAAGCACATCCATTCCTGCTATGGTGTTTTATTTTCTGGTCACAGGCATATTTTTAGCTTGATTGAAGTCTCAATTCCATCTGTTTGATTTATACCAGGACTTTATCAGGTTACTTCAGGTACTCGTATTAGTATTTATAATTCAGCTGGTTCAGAGAGGAGGACTGAAAAAGCTATGTGAAAAGGAAAGGCCAGATCCTTTTGAGCTCTTAAACATCCATAGATTTCAGAAATCCAGCTAAGTCCAACTACCAATATTTGAGTTGGGACTGCAAATAGGAGGGGCGGGAAAAGGTATTTTTTAGAAGGTAAATGCCCAGAGAAATGGGCCTGGAAGGATTGCCTGGGCTGAGGCAAGTCCAACTGCTTTGCAAGTGTTTGTGTCGTATAATCATTTCAGGAAGGGGATCACACCACACCGTAAAACTAGGAGTGCTTGTTCCTCTTTGGGTTCTTGTTAGCTCTTTCCTGTGAGAAGATGGCTCTTCTGCCAGTCTCCTCTTCTGATCTCCATCTTAACAGGTAGTCATGACAAACTGATGCTTTTTTGTGCCCACACCGTCCTTTAGTCTAAGTCATCACCTTTCCTAGTAGGTGGTGGTTCTGCTGCGCTTGTGGACAGCGTCCGTATCTCCTGAAGCCTTCGGTTCACTTCTGTTCACATCCTTCTGGAAGACAAAGCTGTTTGTTTCCTTCCTTATCCTAATCACCTGCTCTAGACTCTGATTTTTTCTCTTTTTAAATACAGCTGCCTAGAAGTGCACTGCGGACACACCTGTGAGCTGTGCAGTGGCACTGATCCTTCCTGTTTCTACCAGAACCATTTTACCTGCTAACAAATGAGGGCTGTATTTACTCCTTCCATCATGGCTCAGTCATCCTGTTCTCCATGGATCCCCCCAGGCCTTTTTCCCCTTTTGTCATCCCAACTAATGAGTTCTCAGCTTACAGAGAACTTGCTGTTCCTAGGCTCGAAGTGCAAGGTGATCCACTCCAGCGCTCCGCAGTTTGATTCTATTTCCACTACTCCTGTTTCTGAACGTCTCAGATCCTTCCCACGCGTTATGCTAATACTCATCTCCACTTTGCCCAAGAACTCCCTTTTTAAACCCAGACCACTACATTCCTTGCACTAATCCACATCATCTCCTGCTTAACACTTTCCCATGTGGTATTTCATCAAATGCTTTCCTCATGCAAAGCTTGATGCAGGGCCCTGCCTTTCTTTCATCTAGAAAATCAGGTAGCAAAGGAAAAAAGAGTAAGTTTAGTCGATGTCATCACCCCAACCATGCCCCCAGCTCTTAACTCTTCTTTGCTCTATTTTCTTTGCTGCTGCTACTGACACTATACACGGGCCTGAACATCTCCTGGTAAAGCAACTCAATCACTCATTTTAAAAAATCCCTTACTGATTAAAAAAATACTAACGGTGGTGTCTTTTCATCCCCTTCAGCAGGCCCATTTCTTGCCTCTTCCTGTCCGTCAAAACCAGGTTGCAGGAAGACTAGAAGTTATGACCCTTCAGAATAGAAATAATGTTTCAGGAAATAAGAGCCTAGTTCTCTCATTTTTCAAAGTTGAAGGCTTATTTAGGCTTCCAGATGAAGTATGCTTTGTTTCCTACAACTGCCTCGTGGATATTAGCCTGCATCAAAGTGCCAGGGACAACTAGAAGAGCATTAGCTGGTTACCTAGTTAAAAGACACCCCGTTGTGAATAGCCATGGGGTTTTTATTATTTTTATTTTGTTTGCTGATAAGTTTTGAAGTAAAATGTGGGGGTAAAAGAGTACGTTTGAAATCGCATCTGCCCAGGCCGCGCTTGGTTTTATCTAGAGCTCGACGCACCAGCCTTCCAGAGCTCCTAAATTCATTCTTTATTGCAGAAGAATGAATGTTAACACTACCTTTCATTTCAGTCGTGCCATTTCAGCAAATTTACCTCTCTGAATCACTAACTGAACGCAACAAAAGGTTTTTATCTGCTGATAACTTTCCATCTGAGAGATTTAAAGTGCCAGATGACATTAGCTCTAGCTCAACGATGTTATTAAATTCTCGCCTTAAATCTCTCACACAGAAAGCTCTTGTCAGGTCACATGAAGGAGGTGATTGCATTAGTCATACTACAAGAGTGATACACTCGTTGGGGTAAGTTCACTGTATTCAGGCTGAAGTTTAATCTATGACAGGACACTTCGGATCTAACGTGATGTGGTTTCTTTGGTGTTTTTACTTGTTACACTCTTGCCGTTGTAATTTATAACCCCATTGCCCTGGAGTATGCGCTCCTCAGTATCCTTGCTGCTTTTGTTAAACTGGGATCTGCTACAGAAAAAAAAAAAACCTCACAATTACTTTATTCAAGAGGTTTCTTCTGTTCCTGTTTCAGCTCAAAACTGACTGTACGCTCCTGGAGTACAGTGTCCATGCCCTGCCCTCCCAATTACAGAACTAAATTAGCACGAGTGACATTTTGCATGTGGGAATTTATGCAAGGATCTACTTGTGAGAAGTTTAAATAAACCAGCTGAAACACTGATGAATTATGAATGATTATAATTAAGTGGGTTTATGTATTCATTGTTTTTATTTCTTTTCCCCCTTTTTCTGGCTTCTCTTAACCCAGTAATATCCAGATTGTTTGGGATAGATTTTTTGTGTATGTATGTCTTGAAGGAAACTGGTGCTACTGACTAGATTTGGGGATTAAAATGAATTTATCTATGGATTAAGAACTCCATATGCCAGTTTTAGTGGGTGGTATGAAATAGGAAGCAGCTAGCTATGGAATTCCTAATACATTTATGTACTTTTATAGCCTAAATCATCTCTGTATCAGAGCTCTTCAGCAACTTGAATGTACCCACAACACCCATGCGAGTTAAAAGGGTTATCTCCTGATTCTCCTAACGGGATAACTGAAGTGCGGAAAGATTAAATGGCTGAGTCAAAGCCAGTAAGAAATCTGCAGCAGACTCGGAGCTCAAAGACAGTTCTCTGGGTTCCAGACCATTGCCTTGAACGAAAAGTTATTTCTCCCTCCTTGCATAACAGCCTTACTGAAACCAGCGGCACAGCTCCCAGAACGGTCCTGCTCCTCAGGCAGGGCAGAGGGGGAGGCAGCCGCCCAGCCTCCCTGCTTTCAGATCGTAACTCTCTTTATGGCAGCTTTTGTTGGAAGTTCACAAGACTTGTGCTCTAGACCCTTCCCCAGCTTCGTTGCCCTTCTCTGGCCACGCTCCAGCCCCTCAATGTCCTTCTCGGAGTGAGGGGCCCAAACCTGACCCAGGATTGGAGGGGTGGCCTCACCAAAGCAGAGTGCAGGGGGACGATCCCTGCCCTGATCCTGCTGGCCACACTAGTGCTGATCCAAGCCAGGATGCTGGTGGCCTTCCTGGCCACTTGGGCACACACTGGCTCCTGTTCATCTGGCTATCAACCAATACCCCCGTGTCTTTGCACCCTCTTCCCTCCAGCAAGAGCAGCCAGCATTCCGTGTGCCAAGACACGGTTAAATGGCTGCTGCCGCCTTCAGAGCAGCAGTGCTGCAGAGCAGGACCCTGAAGATGCCATTTCTTCCTCAGCCTGGCTGGGCTACGTGTGCTGTGCTGCAGGTGGATGGGATTAGAACGTCAAGGATGGAACAACCTGATCCTTGTTATAGACACAAGCCTCTGCCCCGTGGTGACGCGTGAAGTGAGAGGCTGCGCCTTGGGGTGTCACCAGGCTCGTGTGTGTAAACTTCGTGCTTTCAAGCTTTTTTGGCCTTCCTGGCTGTCGACAGTGACATTCTCTAAAGCTTTTTCAGCGTAATTTACTGGCATTTATTTACAGCTCCACCTTGGCTGCGTTTTATTTTATTCTTTTGCGTGTAAAACACTTTGTTGGTGAAAGCGAGGGACTAATAGCAGCCCAGAGCAAAGCCTGGTAAAAGCAGGTGTTATGCAGTTTGTCACCGCATGACTCTGCTAATGCATCTTTAGTCCGGGGCTGCGGTACCCCTGCCATGTTTTAAAGTGCAGGAAGATAAGCGTACGCTGTACCCTGGAGTGCCTTAGTCTATAAACGTAATTCAGAAATATGGGAAGCAGCGCACTGAATCTGATGGCCTTTTTCAACACAATTACAGAAGCAGCGTGAGATGTCGAACGTTTGCGCAGAGCAAACGGCGAGTTGGATGCGCGGGCTGTTAATTCAAGCCTAGATAAGCTTCTGACTAAGAGGGTTTTAATTTGTTTTTTACCCTAATAGGATGCTCGTATGATAGCAGTTTTCCTGAGACCTGTTATGGCCTATGCTCATCTGTAGAGCCAGGTTTAATGATGAGGATACCTCACACTTGAATGGGCCTCTACAGACCTCAAGGATGGCAATCTAAAAAAGTGTTGAATATCAAAATGTCTTTCTTTAACTGCAGATGGAATTACTTTAATTTGGAAAAACTGTGTGTGGTTTGTAATGAAATGGGAAACAGATGAAAAAGAGTATTTTCTCTCAAGAGGGAGGCAGAAAAGGCATTCAATCCCCCAGTATCACATCTGTGTCTGTCTTTGTCCTTTCAGGACCAGGTACCAGGAAGGCATCAAGTTTCCAAGAAGGTACCAGGAATCTCTCTGGAGCACTCTCGATGATATGAAGGGGAATTGAAGACTTCGAGCACTCCAAAGGAGAGATTTAACTCCTGGGGTCCCAGGTAGGAAAGCATATGATCACCGGCAGTATTAAATCACGTTGGCAGAACAAACCGGGCAAGGCTGAGCTGGCTACTAACAATTTTTCAAATGGTTGAACAGCGACAAATCATTCCTCTAGTTACCCGTTGAGACCTCGCTGAATAATCAGAGCCTGCAGTATAGCCTGGAAATCAATAATTCCTGGCTCTGCGTATGTAGTTAAGAATTAGAAAGAGGATGGGCAAATCAGGCATCAGTAGCTGGACCCTTACTGGGAGCACAGAATCTCCATCATTTCACTTGTGTAAAATCAGAGGGAGCTTTTTCTCTGGTTTCACTCATCAACAGGTTGGTTTAACTGGTTTTCACAGGTGGTGCCTGTGACAAGTCGGGCTTATCTGACATATTTGGCTTTCTGGTTTTTTAAAGATATAGAAGCCGTTTGTGTGAATGGGTAGATGGAGAAACCTCGGGTTTTCTAACTTGGTTCCCTTTGATCTTACCTGTTGGAAATATATGAGAGCGAAGCAATTTTTCTGGCAATGAGTTCCAACACCACCTCGGGAGAAGGTTTTGGGGTAGGCAGACGTTGCAAAAATTGCCAACTGTTGCCGGAGTCCTTTGATCTTCATGTGTGTGCAAATGAGCATTCGTACAGCTGGATGGCAGCTCTTTGAAATAGTATCAGCAGGGAAATGCACTTCTCTTGCTCTTTGTATATTTATGAGTCACTGTATTTAATATTGATACGGTGAGGATTTTTTGCTCCCCTCCCCCCCATTTTGTATTCAGCAAATAGCAGGAGAAATAAGATACTTTTTTGGCATTCCGATGGAGTAAGGTTCTCAGGACTGGATACCTTTCAAGCGTTTATCAGTAGCAGATGCTAGACCCGGTATTACTTAGCTTTATTGCTTTTTTTCCAAAGGTACAGGTCGTGTAGCTACCAGCGCTCTGTGTGCTTGACCAGGCACTTTCTTACAGAGAGCTGAGATTGTGTCCCCCGGGGGAATCTCATCATCAGGCCACAGACTGTGGTCCTTTCAGGTGCTGCTGCCAGGCGTGGCAGGTTGTCTTCCTTTTTCTCGCAAGCACTTCAGTGTTGCAGAGCCTTCCTTGGAATACTGATTCCTGTGGATGGGGTATTGCATAAAGTGGTAACAGACATGCACTAAGGCAAGCAGAAACACCACGTGGCCCTCAGCACAAGCAAATCCCAAGGGCCCCATTCAGAACCTCTTCAGAGACATTGAACTCAGAGTGGCTATGTCTGTCTTGAATTTTGGAAAGATTTTGGCCCAGGTTTGGATGGTGCTTTAAAGGGATTTCTGCATGAAAAGCTGAACCTGGTGACTTTTGCTCTTCCTCAGCTGCGTGAGCCATTCCTCAGGGCCATCCTGATACGGGGGTTCACGCTGTCATTTGTCCTGGCTGTGGCTGTTTCTACACAGTGTATGCCTTGAGCCCGTGCTAGTGATACACAAAGGAGAGAGTATGTGGCTGTTGCTGGAGTTAAGCCTGCTCCCAGACTTGCTCACAGAAGGGAGAAGAATCATAGAATCACAGAATGGTGGGGGTTGGAAGGGACCTCTGGAGATGATCAAGTCCAACCTTCCTGCCCGGTCCCCCTTGTCCTGTCACTGGGCACCACTGCAAAGAGTCTGGCCCCATCCTCTTGCCCCTGCCCTTGAGCTCTTGCTCAGCATTGATCAGATCCCCTCAGAGTCTTCTCCAGCTCAGCAGCCCCAGGGCTCTCAGCCTTGCCTTGTCACAGAGATGCTCCAGGCCCCTCAGCATCTTCATATCCCTTCAGTAGTTCCCTGTCTCTCTTGAGCTGGATGCTCCTGTCTCCGAGAAGTTCCTCTGTACATTTCTGCTTCAATCAGTTCTTCAGATTTCACCCTGAAGATTATTTTCCTTCTTTGGCTATGGCAGGTTATCCCAGTGTTTAGGAAGGAGGTATGCTGTTCCTGGCTCTTCTTAACTAATATATTTCAATCTGTCAATAATTAATATGGAAATTGGGAAGAATAATGCCGTGGAGGCTACAGCTTAAGATCTGCTGCCTGGCAACAGTGGATGTACGTATCCATTATATCAGGAAATTAGAAAATGGAGCAAGAGCTGATCTGTCTGACATTTTGTAAGATGATATAAATGGGCCCACTCAACAAACACTAGATTTATGTGAGGATATGAATGATATGTGTCAGGGGAAAATATATTGTCTCTCTTATGAGGGTGCAGTTAATACCAGACATCAATTAAGTATAGTTCATTAAAGCCTCTGGGTAATCTTATTTTTGGACGAGATCAGAGGAGCAACCTACAAGGACTGACAAAGGGGTTATCTTGGTAATAATCTCCACTTTTGCATGTAGCATCTCTCACAGGATGGGCTAAGTGAAGTCGCGTCTAGACTGAAACGACAATAACCTTTTCAGCTGGCGAGACCGTGCAGTGAAAAGTAATAGTGGCTTATTATCTTTGGAGTAGATATATCAAATCTGATATGTCTGGTATCTTGAGATATGCCGGTCACGATAGTAGGGCTGATACGATAATGGCTGGTGTATGCTCTCACTCCCTGTCCTCAGAGGGGTAACTTTTCCCCCTGCCACGTTCACGGGATGTGGCTTTATCTAAAATGTTTCACCCGTACAGATGGAGTGACTGGAGCCAGGGAAGATTATGGTACCATTAGAGATAAGGAGGCGACATTTTCTTGCTTTCTTCTTGCTCGGGTAAAATATTCCTTTATATACTGAGAGGTGCAGTGTTTTAGTGGGATCAGTTTGAATGCTGTTTTCTTGAATTTGACCAGTTGTCTCCACCTTTTCAATCCCAAGTGTGATGCACCAATTCCTGCTAGGAGATAAAGGGAGTGTTCAAGAAGGTACGGAGTTAATGGTGTGGCGATGCCGTATCTTATTCTCAGTTAGCGATGTGG
This sequence comes from Coracias cyanogaster, assembly GCA_033124195.1. Classification (NCBI taxonomy): domain Eukaryota; kingdom Metazoa; phylum Chordata; class Aves; order Coraciiformes; family Coraciidae; genus Coracias; species Coracias cyanogaster. The sequence goes on along the minus strand of JAVSBS010012061.1, from coordinate 4,764 downwards.
CTGGCAGGCAGAGAGTCAGGAGAAACAAATTTCTTCAGCGCACCTGGAAGAAACAGGGTGAAGCTCAGCATGGAGGTTGAGCTTGCAGGGTAATGCCTCACTTCCCTACGTTCAGCTGCCAAAACAGGCTCTACACTTGAATTTTGACGTTAAAACTAACTCTTCCTGAAAGCTGCCCCTCTTTTTAGTTTTTCTCGTCTTTTCTTGTGAAATCTGTGGCTCCTTGCCTATGTTTACTTTGTGTCATGGTTGCTCCTGTGTCATGAAGTGTGTGGGTTTGGGGGTGCAGGAGGCAGCGAGGAGATGGCGCATCGCTGGAGGCAGAGGGGCCGAAAGGCTCCCAGAGAGCTGCTGGAGAGTGTCAGGAGAGGGAGAGAGGGGAGGGTGGGCTGCTTGCATGAGGCAGAGCTGGGCTCGCTGGTGTCTTCCTTTCACCAGGGAGAAGGCCAAGAAGGAGAGAATAGAGAAACACTGCTAAGGAGAAGGCCAGCTGTGTCCTGGGCTGCATCCCCATCAGCGTGGGCAGCAGGGCAGGGAGGGGATCCTGCCCCTCTGCTGCGCTCTGTGAGACCCCCCTGCAGTGCTGGGGCAGCTCTGGAGTCCCCAGCACAGTTATTGAATAAAATGATTCAGCACCGGATGGTTTTCAGGTAGTCCCCACCATGGATAAGAGCAGACCAACAGGCAGACACAGACTAGGAAGAAAAGTGTTTACAAATGATATTCAGCATAAAATTCATTCCAAAAGAGGGACACATTTTCAGTGTTAGTTTTTGGAAGCTTTTCAAAGAACCAGGAGCACACGACTCGGAAGAGTTTGGAAATACCGCTTTATTTTCCAGTGAATACCCAACTTGTAACACTTGTATCATCGCTTGAGAGCCCTCAAACCGAAATACAAAAATTTACAGCTCCAATGCAGTTAGATAACTAAATTGTAGTAAAAATTATCAGTGCAAAAATAAAAATGAATTCAGTATGCAGTGAAATGCATTTGGTGATAAAGATATTTGGGCTTTGAGCACACAGGTACCAAACAGTCTGGTAAGAAGGGAGCCGTTTTCAGGCTGTGCTCCAAACGATCAAAACCATCTCCCACCCAACTCTGCAGACAGATAAGAACCATCTTTTTCTTTTTAAAGGAAAGTCTGAGCATCGTTACGACATTCACCACGGCTACAACAGCTGAAAGATATGAGAGAGGTCACCTTCCATTTCAGCAGGGATTGTTGTCAAAGAGGCCTTCCTCTTTTTCACGTGTGGGATCCTATGCTTTTTCCATCCCCGGAAGAGAATTAACAAGATTCCGGCACGTCCCGGTGTCGGCAGGTCCTCTTTCCAGCCCGGACACACGACGGTGATTGATGAAGCTGTTGGGTCTACAGGAGCGGACAGAGCGGCTTGGCAGGAATTCAGCATTCTTGAGAGAAATCTCGAGTACTTATTCCATCTTCTCTACTGACTTTAATCACACGCTGCCAGGAACGGAGCCTTGACACCATGCCATGAACTTACACAAGCAACCACTGTTGGGATATTACCGTGGCAATGCAGGTAAAGGGTAAATTCTGTTTATTTTTACCCGTTTCCATTCTATGTTGGACTTCAGCTAAATTATGGAAAGATATTTCCTGTAGCGACGGTTAGCTCGCAATGAATTTAATTCAGGTACTGTGCCTCATTTTGCTTGGTTCGTGAGCTTGTTTGTTACGCTGATAAAGAAACATAAATCTTTCCTCGATTGCTTTATAAAGCTCCGACAAGCTTACCCTAAGTAAACTAACAGCATGTCAAATAGTTAAGGTAAATATTGTACTAGCTACAAAGCTAATACAAAGGCTGATAAACTTCCGGTGGTTACTTCTGAGCTTGTTGTGGCTTCACTTACAACAGTAAAGGTTCAAAAGAGAGGCCTGAGATGTACACAGAGAGAAAAGAAATTGTCCAAGCTCCCTCAGCCATTTTCATGTCAGCAAGAACCACTTAAATCTCAGCCCCATAACACTGAACATACAACGCAGGAGTTGGAGTTACAACTGGATTTAAAACTCTTGTTGAGATCTCCCACCGCTAAAGCTTCGAAGTACAAAATGCTGTGAAACCAGTTGGTTTTCCTGAAATCTGTGAATGGGATTGATGCTTTTCCCAGGGAGTTCTCACCTGACTGTTGCTGGAACCTACTACACCTATTTTCTGGGAAGGAGCTGTGGTTGCACACTGGGATAGTTGTTACACCAGTCTCTGTTTTCCCAAGTGGTACGATACTCTCTGCAGACGAGAGAGAATTCCAGTTTGCGACTCCCTGAGCTGATGTAGCCACACAAGGTCATTTCCAGTTCCACCTTCCCACAGAAGACGGGCATTCCACCGGCCCCGAGCAGAACCACCATCAATAGGCACTTATGTTGAAAGTCCACAACCCTTCTCTTCCCCTACCAAACCCGTAGGGGAAATTCTTTTTTCTTACGTTGTTTCGGCTTTCCAAAAGAATCTCACTTTAAGTCAGAAGCAACTGAGTATTGGCACAAACCCAGCATTATTATAAAAAGTAAGGTCTTAAAAAGAACCATATTTGGCCAGTTCCTTCTCCATCTCAGAATACTGCTCTTTGAGGCGCTCCACAGCTTTTCTGTGCTCTTCGTCCACCTCGGCACGCTTTTTTTGTTGCTCTCTCATGAATTCCTCCCAGTGGGCTACATGCTTCTCTTCACGAGCCAGCTGCTTGTCCGCCTGAAGCTGAGAGAAGGAAAACGTGAAGTGTTAACAATTGTTTCTGCATTAAAATGGAGGGTTTAATAAGGGCAGAATCAGAGAATCTCCAGAGAAAAATATTTTTATAAAGTACAGGCAATCCAAAACAAACAGTATAATGCCTAAAATCCTATTAATGTGACAGCATTACCAACAACAGCTTTCCTATGCTACAGCCTGGGGGGAAAAAAGTAAATAATTAAATGGAAAGACACTTTAAAGTCACTAGCTCACCTAGTTCACTTCTGTTAGTCTTTCAAGATCACACTTGTTGCATTACTTGCTGCTCTGATTACAGGCTGTTAAAAGTACTGTAAGCAGCTGACATAAATCTGTATTACCTCAGAGAAATTGTCTTTTAAAATTAACTTCTGATTTTGGGAACATACAGTACTCAGCGGTTTCAGCCCCTTAGTTACAGGGGGAAAAAACCTCTCAATCAGCAAGTGAACACTCATTTTTTCTTTTTTTCTTCCCCCCTCTGTTTCAGGAAAGGCCCGCTCTGTTTAGATTTGTGAGTGCCAGACAAAATTCTAGAGAGTTACGTATTTTTATTATTTAAGTACATATTCATTACCAGAGATTAAAGGATCTACTTCAACACTTCCGCTGCTGGGGAACCTGCTCTGGGTGACGCTGCTTTACCAGGGCGGTTGGACAAGATCTCCAGAGGTCCCTTCCAACCTACTATGCTGGGATTCTGCAATTCTGTGATCATTTTTAAAAGTTACCTACCTGTTACTACTCTCATTTGGAAAGTTTCAAGCCAAAAAAAGTCTTATTCTACAACCTTAAAGAAATGCTACAAACCCTGACTAGGTTTATTATAAAAAAAAAAAAAAGCAAATAAAGAAAAAAAAGCTTATTTTGCATGACAACTGCAGAAATGTCTTTGGTTTTTCTGAACTCAACCATTATAAAGTAAAAAGATAACCCAGAAACACAATCATAAAGGAGTAATGGGAAAATATGAAAGTAATTTCTTGTATAATTTTCCAAATTTTAGGTTCAGAGCACATGGATTTCCAATGAGCAAAGTGTAGCCAGCTGAAAAGATTCCAATGATTCGCATGTTCCTATAATATAGACCTTCATTAAATAACCCATCCACGAGTGAAAAACACACTTCCTTTTCAAGAAGCAACATATATAATACAGTCAATGTTCTCAACTAACTAGGAAAGATTTACATTTCCATTCTGGTAGGTTAGTAGGTGTTTTTTGTTCCAGAGAAAAAGGGGTTTTTTATATATTTAAGCTTTCCTTGTATGTGACAAATATTATAGTCTGAGCTAGAAGGGAAAATAAAGCAAAGGAAATAAAAAATACAGTTTCCATATATCAGGAGGTTGTCGGGAGAACTTTGCAGTTGAGAAGATAAATCGCCGTAGGATGTATTTTCTAAGTGCAGAAATCACTCCCAAAAAGTTTTACTGAAACACATAAAGTACAGAAAAATATGCTTTTAAGTTTTGCTGCACTGAAGGCTGGAGAACTTGCTGGAGAAGCACAATTCTCATATAGATCCCGTTATAAAAATCCATCCATCCATCCTTTACCTTCCTCTCTTCATGCTCCCTGTCCTGGAGTCTCTGGATCGTAGTGTTGGCAGCTTGCACTGAAATAACAAATTGCAGGAGGTCAGTCTGCTGTTCTAATCCAAGAAACTCGCCCAAAAGGAGTTCAAGAGAGCTGAACTAGGCTGTTGCAAGTCACAGATTCAGGGTGATCCAAGATCCACTGCGTCACTTAACTCCGTGTGACAAAGGTTTGTCACAGAAAACACTTCCCATCGCTAACTGTATCCAGGCACCTCACCGAGTCCAACCCTTGGGTGCTCTAGAAGCCAAAAAGCAAAAGGCAGCTGGTCCTCCTGTGCCCACCCATGCTCCATGGGGTGCTGACGAGCTCAAGCGCACTCCTCAGCGCCTCAGTGAAGTGCTGGGGCCTGAGTTGTAGGCCCCAAGTTGGAGTTGACCTGTGGATGAGTCACAACCCAGCAGAATGTTTTGT
>JAVSBS010012059.1:40311-76233 GCA_033124195.1 Coracias cyanogaster | reverse complement strand
TCACCATACTCCTTGCCTGCACAGGTTGCCTAACTAATTTACTACAAACTGTAAAACTAGTTCCTTGCACTAATTGTCCTGTCTGCTGGATGACCAAAGAGGAAGTTGGGACTTTGAAATAAGGTTTTCTCTAAGTGAGAAATTGAGACATACAGATTCAGGCTATTTTGCCATTGTCTTACTAATTCACAATAAATGTACAAGGCTTTCCTGTTCCTGAACAAATGAGAAAGTCTCCAAAGCACTGTGGCAGATAGCAGTGGCATCCCTGAAGTTTTCTGACTGATCTTCAACTTAAATCTAGTTGGTTTAGGTTTTTTTTTGCTTAAGATTTGACTGCTAAAACACTGCCATAGCAGCCAGAAACACCCTGGTTGCTCTTCCTGATAGTAACAACCCATACTTCTCCATCCACAAGCAAAATATTCAGGTGGTCAGAAATGTCAGAGAACACCAAGACCAGTGAATTGGTAAGCTTAACTAAATCTCCTGTAACTTAAACATCCGGCTGGGGACTGCGTAAGAAAAAAAGCACTGTAGCAATCTGGTGTTTCAGCAGGTCACCTGCATGCTATATATATACAATAACGCTAGAGGGCTGCAGTCTCCAAGAAACTGCTCTTGCTTTGAAGTTTAATTATGTATCTTGTGGGCCTGAAATAGATGAGATGTGTTGATCGGTGAAATAGAAGCATGTTTGTGTGCCAGCCCCTCTGTGCTAGTAAGCAATCAAGTTCTTCTCTGAGCTGGCAGTCAGAGCTGCAGGATATTAGGAACAGCATTTGCTGATGGCTGGACTGAAATATTCCACCTAATAACAAGAATATAATGCTACAGTGATGCAGCCTTTCTCCAGATTTGCTATGTCTCCATCAGCAGGGGCTGAACCACATGTGAAACAGCTCCTGAGACACCCATTTCCAGCCTGGCCTTTTGAGTAACCTGAAATGCCCGTAACTGCCAAGAAAAGGGTGGAGTGTGCGGAGGGAGGCAGAAACATCTATGGCTATCCAGCTTTAATCAGCCGTATTTGTTTGTTTACAAAGACATCTAAATAACCACTCACCGTTCTGTACATCAACATCCCAAGTTATTTTGGCATACAGCTCTCAGTTTTCTAGCTCCTGCTGCATCATGCAGCCAAGACAAGAGAGAGCAGGATTAGTCAGGGAAAAGGACTGATAGTATGATGCTACACTTCAGCAGGTAAATTCTCTTGCAAGCCAGGATCCTTCCTTAAAAAGGTGTTGCAAAAGTAAAAAAGTCACCACATTAGTCTGACAGCTACTGTGAACTCTTAGCCTGGCATTTGAATCCACTACTTTTATTTGCGCATTGCTTAAAAGATTGCTTTTTTTTTTCACTGTGATTAGGTCTGCATGTTACAGAACTTCTGCTTATAACTGAGAATATGACATCTGCTAAGAAATGGCATGACTAAGAAATTAGTTTTATCCAGCTAATCACCTGGTCCAAATCTTTCAAGCCTAAGTTCTTCCAGCAATATGTTTCCTGGCTTACATTTGGGTTACTGTAACAAAATCCTCTCCTAGTTTCTTTGCCTATAATTGTTTGGCTCTTTGCAATGATTTGTGGCTGTGCATTCACACAGGCACCAACTTCGTGCAAGATGAGAAACAGCACTTATCCTGATAACCTTCTGCTCCACAACTGCAGGCTACTCTCACTTGACATGAATACATACTAGGCTCAGAGTTTATGGCTTCTTTTCCCAGCACCCTAGGTGAGTAAGGTGGCTCCAAACGCTGGAAGGCATCCAACCTTGTTGAACAAAGCTCCTGGGCCCTAAACCACCTCTTTGCTTGTGGCTGCAAGAAATGAAAATGTTACGGGTTATGCAGAGAGATGGAGACTGCAGAAATCCTGCTGCGCTGCAGCTTGCTTTCTGCCAGCACTCTTTCCAATTTGCCAGTGAGTCCTGGAGGTCACAACATGGCTGACTGCAGCCTGTGACCCACTGGACACCGGGAGTTCACAGACTGTTTCTAAAGGATCTGGAACAGCTGTTCCCAGGGTGCAGCTTTGCATGTGCTGCACAGCAACCCACAGAGGTGTGGGCTCACAGAGAGTCCTCACTTACATTTAAACATGTCAACTGCCTGCTTCACCTCACAGTCAGAATCAACTCCAACCAGGAATGATTACATTTTTTAGTGTCACATGAGATAGTGAGCTCTAAGTTGTGCTAAAGGAAAACTCTTGTGAAGTTTTTGCTGGCAGGCAAAAGGGGCACACAAACATCTATGAGCTCAATGTACAAAACATGCATGTTGAGATATAACCACAGGTTGAGAGTGTGGAGTGGTGAGACACATATACAGGCAAACCCCAGAACTGACAACATATGAGAGTGGTCCAAGCACCACAATATTCATAAAACTCTGTCCATGGTTGGTAAAACAGTTCCTTCTTTTGTGACTTTTGATCACTGTGATTCAGCTACATTGCATGACAGCTGGTTTGCATGAGATGATGGCTTGTCTTTTTATAAGTCCTTCAGAACTGGGCTAGCTACAAGCTTTATCACCAGGTAAATGTTCTTCACCCATTTCATCCCATGAGACACGCAAGTATCAGGAAATGCTGACATTGGCAAGACCATGGTTTAACCTCAGCAGTAAGGAAGGCCAGATTTCCAATTACATCAGCTTCTTGAAAGCCACTTGAACCATAGCTGTGGTGGAATGGGACCTGGCAGTGCCATTAAGAATGTTTTCCCAGGGCTTAGTCAACACCTTCTTTACTAGGCTTAGATTGTCTTCAGGGGAATCTACTTTGTACATGGTTTACCTGCAACTGTACTTACTAATATGATTTATTTATGTTTTATAATATAAGACCCCAAATCACTTAGTTCACAGCATACAGACAGTAAAGGGAAGCTGCTATCTCGTTTAAAATCCCATTCCTTCCAATTTCTCCACATTCTGTTTTTTGATCACTCAGAAGGCACTTCCACCCTGCAGGAGCGTATTGATCTCCAGCAAGTGGCAAGCAACATATACAGACCCAGGGTCTCCAGCCTGGTAAATTCAGCATGTGCCAGAGCTATGGGATGAGGCAGTCACCAATGGCTCCCTGCAACCTGGGTGTAGTGGAGAGCCCAGCCTGTAATACATGCTTTTAGCCTATCTGCTGAGAAGTGAAACTCCCTTTGTCACACTAACGACAGCACAAAGTATTCTGAATCCTACAAAAGGCATTCCAAAAATCAAATTTATTTCCAACAATAAAGAGAATGAGGAATGTGTGTAGCTGGTCTGTTGGGCTCAAAGGGGGAGATGATTAATCACCAGTGAGGGAGGATGACTAGATGGCAAGTCAGCACCTCTGAATATTTTGTTTTTCCTCCTCTCACCCCTTTCTCCTTTTAAAATGAATTTTAGGAGTTTGTTTACAGTACAGTCCTCTCTGCATGCTTTGGCATCTTGTCTGAACTCAGCAAATCCCATCCTTTCTGTCAGGATTCAGAAAGCATTGGTCTAGAAGATAGAGCCTTCCTTGAAGACAAACCAAGGGGTGCAGTGGTTCAGGAGTAGTTGTAGGTGAGGCCTTGGAGAGGGGCTGAGATGACGAGTAAAACATCCAGGGGTAACTGGACAGAATCCTAGCCTCAGTGAACCCACTGAGTATTTCGCTGTGTCAGCGCATATCCTCTCCTTGCCAAATTGCTTTCAGAATTCCCAGGATTTCATCAGCAATTTTCTGCACCCCTAGAGTCTGTTGTTCGTGAAAGCTTCTGCTGTGATCCAGTCAAACTGCACAGCCCAAGAATGAATGGCTTGACATAAGGGATGAGCAGAAGCCAAGTCATGAGAAGTGGTAGCCTAATGATGCTCTTCTTTTTTATCCCCCAGGTCACAGAAAGCATTACGGTACAGAGTGCATGTGGAAACAACACAGGACAAGCTACAGGACTGGTACTGGTGGAGATACTGCACTTGGATTTAAATGTAAAGCTGGAGTTTTCACGCAGCTGCAATCATTAAGGGTCATATAGTATTCACTGAATAATAAAGATGTTAATATTTGCACCCATATGAAATCCTCTCTCAGATCAGTTCCTGCCCTATGGTTTCAGCTAGATACACTCTTTTTCATTTTGTCCCAAACTCTTGACTGGGAGTGAGCCATGTCCTTTAATGCTGTTACATTGAGACCAAGATTTTTCTCCTTTATCAAGTGTTCCAGATTCCCAGGGAATAAGAAGTGCTATAAAGAATTGAAAGTGTAACATTTCAGTCTCTTTTTTAGGTAAGAGAAGAGGCAAAACCCACCAAGCTTCTCTCAGAAGATTTTATGCCGTAGTCTTGATTATGAAAAGGCAGAAATACTAACAAAGCCAGTGGTTTTTAGGTAGTTTTGATAAAATGTGTATCTACAGCTGCCTCTCTGGTATGAACCTGCTCTTTAGTGTTACTGCTGGATACACAAACAGAGCTCCCACTTGGACCTATAGATTCATCTAATAAATACAGACCTGGCAGAAGGGAGTGATGCTAGGTAAGAGATGGTCCACTGTAGATCAAACAAGCTCACCCTCTGTGGGGTAAGCCTGTAGCATCCTAAGGTGCTGTAACACAGGTACTGCAGGGCTAGCACTGACCTCTCTCTTTTCCTAAAGGACTAAACATTGGCCTGAGGACCTAAGCAGGAATCACCAGGAGCTGTGAACCATTGGGACACTACTGTGCAAGTCATAGAAGTGCAGCACATCAGTCAGTACAGTACCCTGCCCATGTGGAAACAGACCAGGATTGATAAACCTGACTTACAGTGAGAAAACTAAAGAAATCTGAGCATTGTGGACTGACATAATTAGGTGCCAGACAGGAGGGCTCAGGGCATATTGTACAGACTATTTGTAAAGACACGTTCCTGGCATTCTCAGTCCATAAATAATGTTTGCAAAAAGGTATTAGGTGCCTTCCCCAAGGGCTGCCAGAAAAAAAGAAATAAGCAGACCAGAAGGAGCTTAGGCACATTCCAGTTTGGGGAGGAGAAAGAGGCTGCAAAGACATCTCTAGCAGACTTATTATGGTATCTTTATGATATGTTTGCCTTTTCTTACCCATAGGGCAGGGATGGGGGAAATATGATTCCTCACTCTGACAGCAGTGGAGATCGAGTGCTGTATCTGTATGGACAGCCACTCCTGCAAAGGTATTTTGAGCCAGACTGACAGCAGCCAGAGGGGGTTCTGGCAGCTGCTCATATCCCAGGGAAGTGGCAGGTATATGAACTGATCACATCAAACTTGTGAGAAAGGGGGAGGAATGAGGAAAATTGTTTGTATCTGCACAAACAAATTTTTTCTTGCTCCATTCTATTTCCAAGGTTGATCCAGGGCAAAGCATCACCTCTTCAACCCAAACAAAGCAGCACCATGCAGGGAGCACTGCAAGTCTGCCAATGTCCTCACTGTGATCCTGCAGGGGCCTCGAAGCACTCACAGTTGAAAGAAATGGATTGCAATGATAAAAGAGAGTTATCTTTGCTTTATGCTCAATAAACTCCCATGAAAACATAGCAAATTCCCCCTGCTGTGCCTGTGCCTCAGGCCCAAACTTAGTTACCACTTTAATCCTGTGCAAGACATCCAAGATCAAAGTTAGGGGGACTTTGTTTCATCGAAGCTATTCCCAGCACCATCCCTGGAATTTAGACAGCTGCTGGTTTTCATTCCTCAGCCATGGGGTAGCAGATCTGACACTTTAGTGTTAACCCCTAGGTTTGGCACAAATTATGAACTGAAGTCTGTCTCCTGAAAACTCCTCTGCTCTGTGGAAGATGACTCACTTTCATTATGGTACCTCGCGGGCATAAAATGTTCACTGGTGTTTGCCCCACAAGTACCAACATTTCAGTGGCAAAGGACATGATCCTTATGCAATCTGGGATCTTCTGAGATGGAAGGTGATCTATAACTGTCCGTTATATTATCCCCAGGAGAGGGGGAAGAGAATTGAAAACATCAAATATTTACTGGAAAAAGCAAGACCAGCCCTGTACTTAATCAAAACATTTTGTTTCGTTCCATTTGTAATTATTTCCATCAATGGACAAATATTTTAGCAATGAAAATAGTGGTTCCCTTCCATGGCAAAACAAAATAAGGAGTCATGTCAGTTCCCATACAATGCCATAGTGAAGGTGACATATTTTTAATGCTGTTTTGAAATTTTCTTTACTTGAATTCCAGTAATACTGAAAGCATCAATTTAGGTTTAACAATCTATTGTGTTCAGTGCTGGAGGGTTTTATTAGGGTGGTGGTGGCAAAACAAAAGATTTATGGGGAAAGACGATGAAGTGACACTTTATTTCCCCTGAAACCTGTAAGATTATGAACTTTGAAAAAGCCCACAAGACTGACTGAGGCAGAGGTTCCTAGCAAATGAAGGCCAAGAAGAGCCCAGGAATCATTGCTATTGCTATCTATACTGGTACCTTGCATTTTTTTTCTTGGAAATTAGTTTTCACATGTTGGAAAGAGGTAAATGGGAAAAAAATTCCCATTTCTATATAGAACTTCCTTTTACACTCAAACAACTCTCACAAAATCAGGACAATGAATTGCAGGTAGCTTTGTTTTAGGTTATTGAGACCTCATGCCAGCCAAAGACTCTCTGTAAATTTGCTTTAATTATCATGTGTCCCTAAAGAGAGTAACAGTTTATGCAGATTTCCTACGATGCCCAACTCCCCTCCCTTCCCTATGCCTCAGGTACCTGAACTTCGTGTTCCCCACAGAAAAGTGGAAATAACTGTAGTGACTTCTGCTGCAAAACACACTGCAATTCACTGGTGAAACACCAGTAGAAACACACTGCCACTTCCATATGCTGGGGTATTTTTTCCAAGAGTTCTCAGACAGTCATCAGCAATCACAGCTGCATTTTCCTGCCTAGGTCAGGCCAACCGTTTTCTCTTTAATACCAGCTGACTTTAGTGCCCAAGTGAAAAGGTTGAAAAGGGAGATACAATTAATGGACGTTGCTACTTGCTTTTAAGTGATTTTTCACCCAAGAGCATTATGCCGTTTTCTGCACAGTCTTGATGCTTCCTGGTACTATCTCTGCACCTCACCCATCCAACTTAACAGGTATATTTTCATGCCCTCTAGCAACAGATACTTTGTGGAGGAGTAGACATCTGCCAAATGTGGTTTAATAATAATTAATGGAGGCTCCTCTGCATTTTCTCCTCCAACTCAAAACAACAGCGCACCAATCATGCATCTTTTTCATCAGTATGTGGTATGACTTCAAGATCAAAATATCCCGCTGAGACCCAGCTGCACACTCCGTTGCTGCAGCACTAATAGAATTGAGCTGCCTGCTTCTCAGACATTTGGGGAGACCCACCTGACATTGACTTAAACCCTTGTTAGTGTGTTTTGCAGCAGAGAGCATGGCTAGTGTGTGTGATGGTGGGAAAGCAGCATCTGGTCTGGGGAAAAAGACAGTTTTGAAGAGGTAGAGATTGCCCAAGATATGTCGATTCAGTATAGAGCAAGCCACCTGGGAAGCAACACTGGAAAGACTAGGAGGCTTGTCTGATGGCTGGCTGGTGGGATGGAGTGAGAATAGGGATGTAACAGTCTCCCTTGCAGGAGGCTAGCACCCTGATAACAAGTGAGGGAAGACTACTCCCTTTTTGTGAGGGGAAAGCAGAGTGGCCACAGCATACTTCGTAAGCCAGATCTTCTCTGAAGTACCAGGATGAAATCACAACTTTTATCTGAGATATTTAGACCTGCTGGTACCAAACCTCACATTACTCATTGAGAGCTCCACCCCATCCTCCCTTTGGGTTCTGCTGACGTTGCGAAGTCTTTTCCTCACCACAATTCTTTCCACATAGTATTTTCTGTGCCAGTAGTGAAGTCTGGTCTGCTCTGGGAGGCCAGGAAATCTGCAGAGTACCATCCTTCTAGTGCTTTCAGCTAAATGTGTGATGGCTTGCAAGAAACTGAGAGTTAAAACTGATCAATGATCTAAAAAGTTTGGGATCTATGCTAAAGAGTCCCCTAAAAAAAAAAAAATCACAGTCAGGTCCTAACTAGAGCTCTCTAGCCTGCCAAGCTTTACCTGTCTTAGATCCCATGGTTTTCCTTTCCCCATGGCGTTCAAGATCACCTCTGTTTCTCCTAGAGCTTTCTCAAACTGTTTGTGAGCTACCCAGTCCAAATCTGTATTAAATCTCTGTAAAGGCCCAAGTGTTCAGGCATAGGACTTGGGTTATGTTCATACCTCAAAACTGCCAGGTCATTAGCTTGCATATATGGGGATAGCAAGTGAGTTACAGACTTACTTGTACATTTGCATCATGGTGGATTTTCTCTAAATGTCTTTTTTCTGAGTTCTAATTGTTGTGAGCCATTACAGATATGAATTTATATTGCCAGAAAGGTTAAATACAAATATATCAATCTATTGGCACCAAGAGAGACTAGCATATGAAGAGGGAGGCCAGGGAGGTTCAGAGTCAAGGATTATTTCTATTTCAAGTGGACGAACATGTAATCCTACCTGCAAGGCTTGCTGATAAGAATGTGTAGACACTTGGGTTAGTGCTGGAGCCAGAAACGTCACACCAGATCTGATGGTGAGTGGTGGTGCATGGCGGTGGCTGCTCTGCCCTTAGCATCCAGCAGCACTGCAGCTGCACAGGATAGTTCAACAGCTTTCTGCGAGCTGGCAGCTTAACGACTTGCAATACCCTGAGATTTTTTTCTGTGTTGTGGAATTACACTAGTTCACTTTTTCAAAAACCAAGAGCTTGCCATGAAAAAAAATCCCTAAGATAATATTCTGTGGACCTGTACTGTCTTCACAGGAACATCCACAGCAATCTACAGAGTTCCACTGGCTTTCACTTTTGCTTGGGCTGAGTAACCAACAAGCACAAGGACAATGACAACAAATATTTGCTATTTCTGAGGTTGCTGGTGACCAAGATGAGTAGCTGCTGGCAGCATACTGTTCCCTGTGCTTGCTGTCAGGGATGGCTGAAGGGACACATGTCACAGTATCTGCTTAATCCATAAAAGGAATGGGGACAACCCTCAGTACATCAGTTCCCTGGTGTTTCAGCTGAGGGACCCAAGGATGCTTCCAGTATGGGGAAACTGGGAGACAGTGAAAGGGGCATTCCTGGACTCCCCACACCCCCTCCTTTCCTCTGTTCATTCCTTCACCGAGTCCTCTCACAGCCTTATCACATTCCCTCCATTCCTCTCATCACCCTCTGAGCTTGCCTCTGAAACACCGAGCCCTCACTGCTGCACACCGCTGTCTTCCAGATCCCCTTGCTCGGACCTGTGGTATGAGGTTCCTGGCTGCTGCAGTGACAGAGGTGGAGGATCCCTGGCCTCTCATTTGTCATCTTCTCCCACAGCTCTGAAAAATACATATACCCTCTCTGTCCACCTCTGCTATGCAGAGCACCACACAAACTCTTCTTCTCGGTGCTATCTATTTACCACAACTCAGTTTCCATAAACTCTCCTCCATTTATTCCTCACTGCAACACTCTTATCTTATCTTGTCCTGTGAACCTGACTTGATATGAGGCAGTTTGGTGTTTATATGAAAAAAGGGTTTGGCTTTTAAAGCAGTTCAGCAGGCACAAACAGAGCTAGATCTTTAGAACAGCTTAGCCTGCATTTTTGGGCACTAAAATGAGCAGCCAGCTCTTCCAAGAGGGCTCTCTATAATGGTGTGCATTGAAAACATGACTTCAATTATCCCCAAAACAGTTAGATGTCAAGCCTTTGCGGAAAAATCAAACTCTAGTTTGGTGTCTCCCTGGCAGCCGAGCTTACCTGAAATCTGCTCTGCAGCCCTGTGCAACCTTTCCCTTGTTTCCTGCTGCCTTCTAAGCCTGCATGAACGTGGATTATTGGGGCAAGGGTAAGCCTGGCCCCCACCTACTGTTGATTTTCACAAACTGGAACTTGACTGATTCAGTTTGCAAACTTGGGACAATATTTTATTGTGTCTTTGCCTGTTCTTTCACATTAAAACTAATTCGGGAGCAAGTAAATTGTGCTGTCAGACTGCAAATCACCAAGATTCAAAGCTGGGTCATCTGGAGGTCAGTATTCTCTCTTACTCTCTCTTTTTTTTTTTTTTGTTAAGAGCACTGCCAGGAACTCTGTGGAAGGTACCAAAGAAAGCTCTCCTTACACAGATCCACTAAAAATACGTATGCCCATTATTTTTACCTGGCATGGAAACCTAAGCACCAGGTCAATCATGCTGGCTTCCGATGAAGGGTTGCTGCACACTGACTGTTTTGGTGTACAACAGTTTGATGACATCTGTTCTCCATCCTGTGAGTCGTGGAGCACTGCAGAGTCATGAACTGATGTATCACAAGCCTCCTGTTATTTCAGGATACGGAAATATCTCTCAAGCGCTGCGTATAGACCAGGGATTCATCATGAGCCAACCTGGAAATTTCAGTCTGAACAGCAGTCTTAAATTAGTAAGTGCAGGGAAGTCTGCAGTAAAACAGCAGACTGCCTCCATTCATCCTACACTAAACAAGCACACGAAGAGAAGCAGAGTTTTATAGATAAAAACACAAGTAGCACTGCTAAGATAAAACCCACAAAGATCCCAACCCCTGAAAATCCTTACTAGTATTTTTCTTCAGTGGCGTTAGATCAGACCTGAACAGAGGGGACATGAACATATCATTAGCATTTCCCACTGGACCTAGAAGAGCTCTCCTTTAGGGTTAAAGGGGGAGGGAAATACCTCTTTATGATTAACTCACTTCTGTTCCTCTGGACAGCCATGGTCACTTATTGCTCATAGAAACATGTGGTTTAACACAGGGTCACAGCTTTAATGCCCAGGCAGCTTTACAAAGGAGAATGGTTTTAATTCCTTTTTTCATGTAGGGAGATGAAAAGTACAGAGCACAGAATCGATGTGCTCAGGAGGCAGAGCACCTCAATGCTGATGTTAAGTCTGAGCTCCTGCACCCTTTCCACTGTGTGAAGGTGGTGCCAGATGTGGGGCCAAGCAGCAGCACACACCTGCTGCTGCACACAGTCCTGTACGCAGACCATGGCGTAAGGTCCCCAGTCACGTTAGCAACTTCAGTTCACAAACAGTGGAGCCAGAGATATCCTCCGGGATGTCCAGAGGAAACACACACCCAAGAACTCTGTTGTACACAAATGAAAGAGCATTGATTTGGCTTCAGTAAGAGATTTTTTAAATAGCAGGTTTGCAGAAACAGATGCTATTCGTAAAGTATGTCCTGGGGTTATTCAGATAGATCCTTAGCTACTGAACACTATCTGCTCATCAAGGACAGTTGTTTTCAACATTTTTCAGCCTGAGAAGCCCCTGTATACCTTTCCAGTGAAGGTTAGGTCTCATGCAGCATATTTAAACTTACTCACAGCTGACCTGCTTTTCTCCTGAGTACTGGAGCAGCCAGATCCAGAGGAACTGGTAGCCACTGCTCCAGGCTAATATTATCATATCTTCTTTAGTGAGAGCCCATGTGGCAACTCTCAGTGCTCCGGTCGCATCCAGGATGAAGGGAGATCCACCATTTCACTGGACAGGGCAAATCACCTCATTCCTGAGCCCAGGCTCATGTACTACATGTCAACAGCCCTCAGTTCCCAGTTTTTTTGTAGAAGGTATACAACAATGTATACCCCCTCAAAGCAGGAAACAGTCAATTCTGTAACCAAACTGTGAAAGCATTATTATGAGTACAATTAAGGTGAAATATAGCTCTATTGTAGTTGGTGGGTGTTTTATTATTAACTAAAGTTTCACCTCTTGTTTTGGGTGGATAGTTATCCTGTTCAAGCAAAGAACCCATTATTTAATGAAAATGACATTTATAATGCAATGCCGCTATCATATTCAAACCTCCAGGGCATGTTTACTTTAATAAGTTCTAATTAAATTGCTACACAATAAAAATATTTAGTTCTACAGATGTGTGCACATGTATTCAAGTGAAAGCAATTCAAATTGCCTAAGATCTCATTAATTGCTATTTGCACTGCTTTAAACTCTGGTGATGTATCTAGCAAGTCACATCTAACTCTTTTCTTGCACTCCACCAAAACAGATTTCTTTAAACTGGGAACAAGCATATCTAAAGTAAAGCAACTGCAGCATTTACAACAATGCAGCATTTGAAATAAGGTAAATGAGGCAGAGATTGCCAAACACTCAGCTCTGTGATTTGCAAGGTTTAAGCAGCTCTTTCACAGCTGCCAGGATTCCCCTAGGATAAAAAGCAAAGAAACAAACAGGCCGGGGGATGCTCTGGCCACTGTCCCTCCCCAGCTCTGGCCCAGGACACAGTGTTGGCAGGAACAGAGAAATAGGCCAACTCAGGCATGGCTGGAGCTTCATGGGGCTGCAGACACCTCAGAGCATGCAAAGGGAGGCCCAGGACAACACCACCACTCTTCTGAGTTCCTCCTCATCACCTTTTCACCTAATTTCACAGCGGAAAACTCCTGGACTCTTTCCTTGTGCCCTCTGAACTTTTCTGTCATGGTCCTCTGCATTCCCATCTAGTTTTACCAGTCTTCTCTTGACAAAGAAGAACATAAAACAATGCAACACTTCCAGTGTGCTTAGCCAGGGCTTTGCAGAGGGGAAGAGCCCCTGCTGCTGTGCACCCAGCCCTGCTATGCTCTGCTGCTGCGTCATGACCCTTGCCTTACCCTGCCCCAGTGCTGTATGTTCAGGCCAGCATGTGCACAGTCAGAACATAGAATCATAGAATGGTTTGGGTTGGAAGGGATCTTAAAGATCATCTAGTTCTAACCCCCTTGCCACTAGACCAGGTTGCTGAAAGCCCCATCCCACCTGGTCTTGAGCACATCCAGTGATGGAATATCCACAACTTCCCTGGGCAACCTGTTCCAATGTCTCACCACCCTCACAGTAAAGAACTTCTTCCTAATTTCTAATCTAAATCTCCCCTCTCCCAGTTTGAAGCCACTACCTCTCATCTTGTCACTACAAGCCCTTGTAAAAAGACCCTTCCCAGCTTTCCTGTAGGCCTGCCTGACGTACTGGACAGCTGCAATAAGGTGTCCCCAGAGCCTTTCCTTCTTGAGGCTGAACAACCCCAACTCTCTCAGCCTGTCCTCACAGCAGAGATGTTCTGGCCCTCTGATAATCTTTGTAGCCCTCATCTGGACCTGCTTGAACAGCTCCATGTCCTTCTTGTGTTGGGGACTCCAGAGCTGGACACAGTACTCCAGGTGGGGTCTCACAAAAGCAGAGCAGAGGGGGAGAATCCCCTCCCTCAACCTGTTTGCCACACTTCTTTGATGCAGCCCAGGATGTGATTGGCTTTCTGGGCTGTACTCACACATTGTTGGCTCATGTTGAGCTTTTCATCCATGTGCACCCGCAAGCCTTTCTCCTCAGGCCTGCTCTCAGATGAGAGGTTGGACACAGTGCCACTCAATCGCGTAGCATGGTCTTTGTGAAAGGACCTATGGGAGCAGCGACAAAGGTTGGCCCAGCTCAGGAGGGTGCTGTGAGCTGGAGGTATGGCAGAGCCCAGGCTCACTGCTGGGCACAGGCTCACGGCCCCCAGAGAGGCTAGGAGCCAGGCAGCAGGGGCAGCTTCTCAAGGCAAATACCTTCACATGTCTTCTGCTCTGGGAGCTGTGCTGCCCTAAAATTCCCCATCCATCAGTTCTGGCATTACCTGTGAGGTGGTGAGAGGACAAGGCTGGCACTGAGGCGGCTCCTGTGACAGCAGGCTTCTGGTGAGGGTTGCTGCCCACTGCTTGGCATGAAGCAGGGGATGCTGTTAGGTGAACTGAGATGGGAAAGTGCCTCAGTGCTCCTCACAGTAACCCCGTAGCACCTATCAGGACGGGACAGAGAGACTGAGCTGAGCACTGCTGAGCTGGAGGAAATGTTGCCCTCCATCATGAAGACATATCAAACAAATCATAGAAATAAAGGCAATGCAGCAGAAGTAGGCTCTGTCCCCCACCCCTGGAGGCAGGCAATGGCCCCCCAGTAGAGCCCAGGAGCAGCGTGCCCCATCTGTGATGTGCCTTTTGTTGGGGCCACTGAAGCAACCTCCTGACATCCCTAGGACACTGAGGTCACAGCAGAAAAACAAGGCACCTCTCTCCCTGACCCAGCTCAGCCTCCGCCTTTCCTTCCTTCCTTCTTTCCCAAGGGGTTGCTGCTGCTCCTCAAGCACCTCTGCCACATTTCCTGCCCCTCACCAGCTCCCTGGTATTTCTTCCCTCACCTCCTCCACTCATGCCTGGCTGCCCCACCAGTGTGTGGCCCCAAGGAGCCCACCACCACTCTGCTGTCCATCCCATCCCGAGCCAGGCATCCTTCTCTCCTGGATGAGCCTTGGTACCCGCTGACTCAGACACTTAAACCAAAACAACTGGCAGAGAGGGGTGCAGGTATGCTGGGGGGAGGAAGAGCTGGTAGGTGCCCCTCTGTGCCTGTATGCCACCAGCCAACCTGCAGCATCACAGGAGGAAAACAGAGGGTTTGGGCTGTGCCATAACCCAAAAAGCATCCAGCACAGTGCAGTGCACCCTGCCTTTGGAAGGTGTTGACAAGGTATGTCAACTTGTCCATTGCCTGGGAAAGGTGTAGACCCTCAGGGAAGGTAATCCACAGGAAAGTGAAGGGGACTGTTCTGGCTCCAGACAGTTAGAGAGCAGGTGACCTGAGTTTAAGCACTTTTGCAAACAGCTTTTGAAGTCAAAGGTACCTTCAGCCCAACTCAGTGAACACAAGGGTGTTTCCATCGTGCCCACAAGGAAGTGACGTTACTGGCAAGCCACTGGCCCTTGCTCCCTGGGGTGCATTTTGACTATTTAATGCGTTTAGCAGATTCCCTGAGGAAAGGGCAAAAACCACAATGCATCTAGATTAAGTGTCTGGCACAAGACACAAGATTTGCAGGGGTTAACACATTACTGCTAATAGACCTGAAAGCTGCTCGGTACCCCAGCAAGCTATTTTTTGCACCATAAGGACATTGGACTAAAACAACTTCCTCTTTTGTGACCCAAACCTTCACCTGGACAAGCTGTTCATGTAGAGGCCACTACTGAGTTAACAGGAGAACCGTTTCACAGGAAACTGGAGTCTTCCAGAAACTTCCGTGTACAGGAATGCAAATATGATGCAATTCCCCTATGGACACCCACTCCCCTTGCTTTTTTTTTGTTCCTTGACCTGGCTCTTGTGTGGGGGGCTGCTGGCTGAAGCAGTGTGGGCTCCCCCAAGCCATACATGCAGGTGCACTGCCCAGAATGGAGCTCTGCAGGGCAGCAGACCCATGGCACCAGGGTACCCCATGTGGCACTGCACACCTTCAGGAGGTGCTGTCAGTCCTCACTTAAATGAGATCAGCACACCACCCCCTGGCATGGCTGGTCAGATGAAAGTAACTAAAACCCAAGAGAAAGAACAACCCCTTACAGTCACCCATTAGTGACAGGTCCAAGCCAACCCTGATAGCTGCTGCACAGACAATCCCTTCCCTGCCCTTCTTCTGCTGATGGAGAGCCATCCCCCCAAAGAATGACATTATATCCCCCCTTTTTTCCCAGTCTGTGACACAGATCCAATGTTTCTTGGACAGCTCTGTCCCAAAACCTTGCTTCTACCAGAATGAAAGAAAATGTATTCAAGTCAAGGAGGTGACTGCATTTCACAGAGTCCTTTTGTGCCACGCTGCAGGTGTACAAACCAAATCAGGATGTAGTCGAGCAACCTGTCCAGATCTGGCCTTTAACTAAGGGGTCAGGGAACGGGACAGAAAATGAGGTCTAATATATACCTATGATGAAAGATTGACAGTTATTTCATTGTGTGCTTCAGTGTGAAATTCACAGTAAAAATTATACTGGAATGTGGTTTTTGTCAGCATGAACTGTTCACAACAGGTGGAGGGGCCTTTTACATGCATGAGAAATCCTGTGATTTGGGGACTGCCCAACTTAAAGAAGACGGGTCCTGAAACTGCTTACAAAATTCCTGTTCTGCGAGACAAGCTGTGGCAGAAGAAGACGGAAGTCATCTGCACAGGGCACTTGCCTAAAGCCAAACAGCAGAGGAACACGTGTCCCAGCCAGAAGAACTCACCTAAGCAGAGCTCCACATGCTCAGGGCTCTGTCCTGCTGCTGCATAATTTGGCTCTTGGGTAGTTTTTTGAAGCAAGGCTCACATTTGACAGGCACTTTCCTTTGGAACTGCAGAGTATCTCAATGGACACTGTAGCAATCAATTTTATGGAAGATTTAGGAGTGATTTCAACCCCTGTAGTACACAGTAGTAACTAGGGCATGGAAGAACCACACAATGGCCTGCATAGTTTTAGGATTCACAACTAAATTTACCTCTCTTGCTTTCCAAGGTGCCTAACTTGGGAATTTCACTATAAACAGACCTTGCAGCCTACCCTTACCCACCCTCCTTCGTGCAAAGGCTGAGTAGCTCCCTGTGACCTCATGCCTGGCTTCTCCATGGAAAGCACCTTCTAAGAGAAGCACCCTCTGCTCTGAAGTTGCTTCCCACCAGCCCCAAGTCTCACAGAGGTGACAAGAAAGATAGGATGCAGCTGCATGCTCAGGGGATCCGGATACACAACAACTTTCCACACTTGAGACCTTCTTTGGGTGGAGAGTTTTCTTCCAGCTGAGGAAACTGATGCATCCATCAGAAATGAAGCTGATGCTGACTAAGAGGTTTTTCCTCTTCCTGTTACATCCTCTGCAGCTCGAGAGGGAATTTCCTGCCTGGTTGCAATTTGGAGAACCTATCCCACAGTCACAGCACATGAGTGAATGGGAAGGAGACCCAGCATGAGAACTGGCAGCTGTGGGGTAAGGGCAGATGTAGCATGTACGGAAAACCACAGCAACCTCGCAGGGCACCTTACCAGGTGGCCCCAGTCCTTAGACCAGGTTGTCCCCACAGCAGAGGCAGGTCCCTTTCCCTGGCTGGTTCCTCCCCATCCTTGTGCTCTGCCCTAAGCACAACAATGTACAGCTCAACTCGGCCCCAGGGCCCCACTCCTGTCACTAACAGGCTGGACTTTAAGGAAAAGGAGCCAGCCTGTCTCAAAACTCCTGATTAAATGGTGAGATCTGGTAATGTTTTTGCTACCAGACAAGGAATGAAGCTGCAGGACAGAAGCACCCTTCTTTTCTCATTGGACTACAGCAGCAACTGTGCTCAATGTATTTCTGTACAGAGAAGATACAACATTTCCCATGCCAAGGGTGTTTACAAGGTTTAGACAAAAACACACTAATAATCAGTTTCCCTTTCCTGCACTTTCTTCAAGTTTGGACACCAAAACCAGTACCACTTCTATTTCTTGCTTGTGGGGTGTTTTTGATGAGGGCTGGAATCAGTGGTGTCCACCCTTTTGAAGGTTTCACTGCTGTTAACAATACAACCACAAGACGGTAAAATCTCCCTTCAGGTAGATGCATTTACACTGGAATAAAAGTCCTAAGCATGCTGCAGCTTTTTCCTGATCCAGTGTTAAGCCATTCAGGAGTAAAACATTTTGATGTTAATAAACTTCAGTTGAAAAAATACATAAAATGCAGTTAGGCTTCTAAAATTTTTCAAGTGTAGACAAAAATAACCACATACAACACCTAACAACAGCTTTGTGGTGCCCTCTAAACTCTGGATGCTGTCACATATTGTGTCAATATAGGGCACTTCCAATATTAATTATCAGTTTCACATACACAAACACACCCTCCTGTGAGAGTACCTAGAGCATTAAAATGTTGCACTCATTGCCAGCCATTTTCATTCCATGTTTGTCCTAGCCCAGGGCTAGAGCACTTGGCTTGTGCGCATTTTATTCTTGTTCAAAGAGCTTACTGTCATTGGGTTCTTTTATTTATTATATTTTGGTAACACAGTCATTTCTGTTGGCCCCAAGCATCTGTTGAACACAAGGGGGTAAACTGAGCTTAGAAGTGGCCAGCCTGAGACTCCCCTTAGGAATCTAGTTTTCTGGCAGCATCAAACCAAACAGTTTGCTCACTACAAATTAAATACATTTCAGAGCACTTTGAGTTGTAGCTATATACAGACATCAACATAGTAGCTTTTTTCCCTCTCCAAACCAGTTATTAAAAAAAAAAAAAAAAAAGCCTCTGGGTATCACAGGAGTGTATTCAGCAGTGTATAATACAATGGAGCTCAATGGCAGAAAGGAGGGAGTGCAGCAGAGCTGGAGGCGAGAGGGTGATACTTTGTCCCCAGAATTCCTCTGGCTGCTAACAGTGCTGCTGAATTCATGCTAAGGCACCTGTAAATTACCCTTCCGCTGCTCTAATAATTTAAGCCTGCCCACTGCAGCTGGGAGCCGAGGCGATGAGCCCAGGCTGGTAGCATGGGTAGAGCATGGCAGCACATTGCACACCAAGCACACAGCAACAGCCACAACAGTGCACATCTGGGACTGTCTCAGTGCAAGAAATAGGGACCTCCTCCTCTGGGGGAATTTATGGCTCTTCTTCTCTCCAGCCTTGGACACAATCCTCTTTGGCTTTCCCAGAAAAACAGGAGCAGTTGCTGGGTGCACAATGAGTGCTTGGAGTCCTGGAAGGAAATTGGGAGCTGCCCACAAATTCTGTGTCCCACTGCAGTGGGAGACAAGGGAGGAGCAGTGAATCTCCAAGCCTGGGGAGGAAGGACGCCTTCTGTTGGATGACATGAGTTTGTGAGCAATAAAATAATAACTAAATACAAGAGAAATGTAGTGAGGAAAAGGGTCCAGTTAAACACCCTGTCTTTAAAATGTGGCTGGGGCCAATGAGCAAACTCTAGTGACTACAGCAAAAAGTCAATTCACTTCAGTTGATATCTAGACTGTGGTGTTTGTTGCAGAGCCACAGGAGGATGGGCACATGGGGGAGCAGAGCAAAGGAGTAGCTGGACTGGATCTCCCCTGACACCTCACCCCATCTGGCTTTCTCATGGCATTTGTAGCAGGGCTGTAGCACCCACTGGCCCTCTGTGGTCTCTTCCGGGCCGCTGATCCTATGAACAGTTGAAGTCCACAGAATCAGGCTAGTTCAACTGGTGGAGCAGCTCATTTTCTCATGATAGTGTTTGAGTCAGCTGAAGTCTGACTGGGAGAGTAATGTAGGGACTGGTGCTCTCTTAGCAAGCAAAGACCCCAATAAGGTTGTGAAGCTGTTGGTTGTGGGAAGCTTGTGTTGCTTAAACCTAGCCTAGGAGTCATTTCCCACACATTTCCCAAGGCAGTACTCTGGTGAGCACAGCTATGCCCAGGGCATGCCAAAGCCCTTCATGCCTATGCTGCATGTTTGGAGGTGACTTGAGTGGGGTGACACCACAAACCTGCCCATGGGAGCTTGTACTTGGGACAGTTCTGCCACTTTCCGCTCACCTCTCTTACCCGTAGCTTGCAGCCCTAGCTACAATCGAGGCAGGGTTTTGCATTATGAACATGTAACTTGTGATTTCGGGAAAGCAAAAAGCTGAGAAGAAAAAAACACCAAACCCACTCTACTCTCTCTCCTCCCCACCCAAAACATTCCAGCCTTTCCTTTCCTGCCACTTGAGAGGGGGGTTGTTTGTTGACATTATGCAAGTGCTGAAATATTTTTCTTTTTCTTCTCTCCCGTCCCTCTTTTCCTTTCCCCTCCTCTCTCCTCCGGGGGTTGCAAAGGTAGTTCAAACCCCTCCAGTCATCTCGGCTTATCAGCCGAAGGAGATGCATTCCTCTGGGCTGCTCCCTTTATAAGTCACTGCTGGCGGGGCGCCCGCCCGCCGCTCCGCAGCCTCTGCGCCGGCAGCGCTGCCCCCGCTGCCCGGCCATGCCCTAGCCCCAGCCCGGGCCTTGCTCGCCCGCCGGGGGACGCGCAGCAGCCCGGGGAGGGCTGTCGGGGATGGGACCCCGGTCCCCCGCCCGCCCCTGAGGGCGGCTGCCGTCGGGATGTTCAACTGGCACCGGAGCTTCACCCTGGGAGCACCCTGGAGGAGAGGTGAGTCCGCCGCCCCCCCGGGGCTGTCCCGGCCCGCCCGAAGCCGGCCGGCGGCTGCTGGCACACCTCCCCAGACCCGCTCCTCCGCCACCCCCTTCCTTCCCCTCGGCGGTCCCGCAGACGGTACTTAGGGCAAGTCCAGCCCGCCCCGCTCCCGGGCCCCGCCAGACGGGCTGCCCGCACAGCACCG
Source organism: Coracias cyanogaster (assembly GCA_033124195.1). Lineage (NCBI taxonomy): Eukaryota > Metazoa > Chordata > Aves > Coraciiformes > Coraciidae > Coracias > Coracias cyanogaster. The sequence continues at coordinate 55,975 of JAVSBS010012059.1, read as the reverse complement.
GAACGCAGTGCCGCCGCCCGGCCCCATCCCCATGCTGCGCTCCCTGCTCTCCGGCTGCCTCTGCCCCCACGCAGGTAAGGCTGCAGCGAGCCCCCTCCGTGCTTAAGCCTCCGGCTGCTCAGATCCTGCCCCGGGGCCCGGCGGGGAGAAGTATCGCGTTTTCCTCTTAAAACGGACTTATTTCGTATCTGGAAAGCTTGGGTGAGAACAGCAGGAGAGGCGGGAGCGCTGCGACTTTGGTTGGGCACTGGAACAGGCTGCCCAGGGAAGAGGCGGAGTGACCATCCCTGAAGGTGTTAAAAAAAATGAGTAGATGTGGGGCTTCGGGACATGGTCTAGGAGTCAGGGAGATGCTGGGATGAATGTTGGACTTGATGATCCTAGAGGTCTCTTTAAACCTAGCTGATTCTATGACTCTGAGCGGTCTGTGCGCCAAGGAGAGCGAACTGCGCGGGACAGGAGCAGGAGGGTGAAAGCAGGGAACTGGCATCTCGGCAGCGGTGCGCAAGTCCTGCCGGCATCGCTCGCATTCTGCACTAACATGAGGAGCATCAGGTCTGCCCTAAGCCTGTCACTGCGCTGGCAATGGTATCGAATCGCTTTCTAGGCTGGTACATCCCCATCCAATACGGATTATACGAGTTTGAAAGGTTTTATTTGTTCCCTCCTATTCTGTGCAGTTGAGGTGACCGAAGCAGGGAAGGCAGCTATGGTCCTGCAGCAAATCACTTGTAACTTTGTAAGTCTGTTGCAAAAACAGTGATGTGGTGTCAGACTGCCTTTTTCAGGCACAATAGGTCTGGTTTTATTTCTTAGCCAGATCACAATCCTCGGGTAGCAGAATCCTCTCAGCATCCCTGTTTACCTTTCAGCTTGGCTTGTGCCAACAGTACATGAGATCTGCAGTTTCTGTCTCCATTAACATCACTATGTTGGTTTGCTTGGAATGGAGGTGGATAACCTACAGACAGGGTTTGCCAGAGTATAAATGTAGCACGCTGTGCAACAGCGGGATGTTAAAGTTGTTGCAAAACACTGTGTTGGAGTGGCTGTGCCTTCTAGGGTCCTGCCTGCCCATCTGTATGCTGAACTCCTGCCTCCTTGCTCTGCCACATTCACGGGCATCTGTTCAAGAACTTACTGCTAGGATTGTGCTTCCCAGCTCTGCCGATCTGGGGCAGCTATGCAGAGCTCAGCATGAGCTGGAGGCTCTCTGAGGCTAGCAAGGGCTGTCTTGTGTTAGCAACAGCTGCTGGAGTGCATTGCCCTGCCTCAAGTTGGTCTGGAGACTGCATTTTTACCCAACGACATGAAGGGCTCTATAGCAGCACTGCTGCAAGAGCATTCCAGCATCAACACAAGGTGTGGAGAGTGAAGAAATGCTATTTTACAGTATGGTGGAAACTGCTCTTTTCTGCCCCCGAATGTAATTTGACCATGAACTTGTTTCCCTCAAGCTATATAATGCAAGCCTGACAGCAGGATTAGGAGAGGAAAGGAAGCTTGCCTCTTCCCTGTTGAAGTGTCCCTTATCACCCAAACACAGCATTATTGTCGTGGAAGTAGGTGAAAGCTTTTGACAGAATTACCACACAGAGAACCGAGGAATCAAAGAGATTCACCTACTATTTCTCCAAATAAGCAATAGGGTTGGTGCTCCCTAATCACCTTGGCTGGAAAGAGCACAAAATATTTGTGTCTGGGTTTGGACACCATCTCTACTCAGAAAGAGCCAAGAATATGCTGTTTGTTGCAAACTTAGTGTCAGGGACTTGAAGTTGCACCTCTAACTGCAGCTTAAGATAGATAATATAAACTGAAGAAAACTTGGGTTTTAGAGTGGCAGCTCAATCAGTAACGGGAGTATAGGGTCAATATTCGCCCACTCTTTGAGAGGGGAGGGAGGGTGTTAGAGCAGAAGTATCAGGGTGGCAGGACCTTTTCTATCAGCAAGCTCAGTTCACTGCAGTTACAGAGCCCTGCATCACCACCTCCTCCTCCTCATCTCATCAAGGTCCTTATGTAACCCAGCAAATCTCAAAAATTGTCACTACTCTCATTGCAACCATAAAAGATTTCAGACATACCAAAGAGTATGGTTACACCTGCCCACTGCTACCTTGTTTGAGCAGAAGCTCCAGGGTTTTGCCTGGGGACAGCAATGACTGCACATGAAGAACGGCTAAACAGTGACCTTTCTGATATGATTCATGAGGTCCTTTGGCTTCATCTGAAGCAGTGGGGTCTTAATGGCATTGGTGTGTGCAGCTATTGAACGGTTGTTTATCCAAGCTTATTATAGGCAATAAAACCTGAATTACTACATACCTGTCATCCCTGGGGGGCAAGTTCTACCCTTGCAAAGGGCCTCCTGCCTCATAGTTCGTTTCTGGCTGAATACACCTTTGTGATGAGGCAGCCTGCAAATCAGATGTGCAAGGAAAGATCTCCTAAGTTATGCAGTGTTTTCCACAGTGTGGTATATTTGTTTCCATTGTTTTAATTTTCTACTCAGATATATTAGTGAGCTGTGTGGCAGGTAATCTTTTACTGCTATACAGGGCTGCTCAGGAAAGCACCATTTCCTTTATGTGAAGTTTTGAACCTTGCTCCTGAAAGAGCACATGGGAATTTCCAAGGAGGAATTTCTAATTTGAAGGTCTTCTAGTGAGAGCTGCCAACTCCCTGACAAAGATGTGACTGTGGGAGCTGAGTCTCCCCCCAACCCCAGGAGTGGTTATGTTGCAGAGTAGGGAGGACATGGGCACAGATTATTTTGCACCAAAATTGTCCTTGGCCTGATTTTCCCCTTGTGCTATATATCCAAAGAAAAGTTGCAGGATAAATGCAGTAATGAGTGGGAGAGGCTCTTTAGCTGGTGCTATGTGCAAGGTCAGGTGTTAGTCTAAAAACTGGTGACTGCTAGCCTACACAAGTTACACTGATAAACCAGGTGGTCTGTGGGGACCTGCTGTGCCCAAGGACTTTCTGCCAGAGGTCACTAATCGATTATCAGACCCATCGCTCCTTTTCAAAAACCTCACAGGTCACACAGAATCAAAGAAGCAAGCTGTGAGAATGTCAAGTGTCCTTTCTACTTGGAAACCCATTTCCTCTTTAGTTCACCCAACTATATCCATCTGTAAACAATCAATCTCCCTCTCATTCCTCCTCAAATGCCTGAAAAGAGCTATAATTATCTCCTCCTCTTCTAAAACATACATATTAAAGCAATGAATTTCTGCCTCTTCAGAGTCCTTGAACCCTGATATCTTTCTCTCAGTATCTATTTTATATGGATTTATCATTACCAGCTGCAGCTATGGGGGAATCTGTAACATTCCTGGTCACCATTGTATTACTAAACTATCATCTAGAGGACCTTCACACACTTTAAGTGAGACTGAAGAGCACCTTGGAGCCAAATGATCCAAGAACTTTGTGTTTTTTGTTCAAGGACCATCCAAGATCACATCTCTGCCTTAATTATTTCTTTGCATTCAACATTTCAAGCAAATAAAATTGCATATATATGCCCATGAAATCCATATGCATTTCAGTTCCCCAGCCCGATGCATTGAAGTTTTGAGAATTTGGTCTATCATGCAAATACTCAGTTACCACATGGGACTGTATTCATCTGCAATGTGTGTGAATTTTTCAACCATGATACTGAAAAGCCATATGCTATCAATCACAACTCCAGTTAAAACCCCTAACATTTCTATGACACTGATTTTCAAGCCTTCACAAATTTCTGCTGTTGTAGATAAAGGTTGTAACTGGTATGCTAAAGACACAAGACCTTTCCATAAGCTCCCCTTAAAAATTCTTAGGCTCATGATTGTCCTAGTTATTTAGGAGAGGCTTGCTCAGATTGGGCAGCCCAAGGAGTATGTCACAGACTAGTTTTGCTTGAAGGGCATTGGGAAAGCAGATTGCAGAAATTTGGTGCCAGGGAGCACCCCTGCCATTGCCAGGGCTGGGATCAAGTTGTCAACAGGCCTGTGAAGCACCAGGAAGCCGGGAAATCCAGAGATCCTCACCCCATGGCAAAGCTCTGTGGAGATAGATTTCCATCCCAGAGGACCAATTGATAGTGGCTTCTGGTTTTCATTGCTTTTTTTTTTTTTTTTTTTTTTTTTTTTTTAAGGTGGGGATTGGTTGGTTGTTGGGTTGATTTGGGTTTTTTTGGCAGCATAAGTATAATCCAATTCTTCTAAGTATCTAGGCCCTGTCAACACAACTGCCCGTGCCCACAGGGCTATGCACAGGACAGCCATTGCCCAGCTAGGACAGTAACAGCTCCTGCATGAACTTCGTTGGGGCCAGCTGGTTGGGGAGTGGTAAGAAGGAGGTGCCAGCACAGCCGCACCCCTCAGCATGTATGGGGGAAGAGTCAGCAGCAAAAAATGCCTATTGTTTCAGAAAGGAAGTGACCCCTTTTCTCTTAAATGCTGGGAAATTGAGACCTCATCATTGGTGAGAAAAAAAAAAAAAAAATTTCCTCTTCACAGTAAAAGGGAAACATGACTTGAGCTATACTGCCAGTGGTGTTAGAGAACTTGTAGCAGTGGCAGGACTAAAGGGAGACTTTTTTTATAAAGGAAGGAAGGAAGGAAAATACGAGAATGCAAGGACTGAATGAGAGAGGCAGCCTTTCATTTCTAGGTCATGAGTTTGACTCCAGCTCACTAATCACTGCTGCCTAATGATTCTTCAAAAGCTAATGATCATCTCTAGTCTGTTACTTGGAGGCCACAGCCCCATCAAAGAACTTGTCCTGCATGGCACAGGATTTAATTTTTGCCACAGCTGGAGCTAGAGAAGACTTACTAGGTGGGATGTGTGGGTTCTCTATGGGATGCTGAAAAACCTTTTTTGAGGCTTTGTACATGCATCTTCCTCCTGTACTCAGGACTAAGTAGACTGGTAGAAATGATGGGGTTTGACTTTGGTCTTCCTTCGCAGGGAAGCTGTGCAAAATCCCTACAACTACAGCAACCCAAGATATTTGCAATGCCTTTATTGCTGGTGCTCTGTTCCTATGGCACAGTATGGTTGGAAAGTACTGGCCTTAAGGGCTCAAATCTAGAGGGTGTTGCACGTCTTATGGCAGACAGGAGTGGGGAGAGGAATAGGCACTCTGAGCGTCTCTGGATTGCTTAACTTATGCCTCTCCCTGGAACAGCCACCTTGCATAACCCTGCCAGCACCATCCACTGTGGATGGGCTTGCTGTGCACACAAACCTAGAGCAAGCAAAATGCTGTAAGGGCTCTAATGCTACCATCCTTCATAACACAAGAGCAGATAGAGATAAGCAAAGCTTTGGCTCCAGCTGTGCCACTCATTGTGAGCATTTAACAGAGATTTCCCCCACGCCAAGCAGCCTACAAATCCAGAAGAACATTTTGAGAGTACAGGTGGATGCAGACTAGAAAGGAGAAGAGCAGCACCGGACAACCCTGTATGGTATAGTTCCATACTGCCACTAGCAGCCCTCATCCCGCTGCCAGCCTGGCCTCTTCCCACCGTTAGTTCTTTTATTAACCAGATGCATCACAAGACTATGTGTTATGAAACTTGCTTGATTCAGTACATCATAGGCCAAGGACACCTCTCAGGGACATAGTAGAGCCTAACAGAGCTTGCACTGAAGGAACTGCCAGTGAAACATGGCTGTGAGCCACAGACACAGATGCATATGGTTTTCAGTCCTTTGTAGCATGGGGATTTGAATGCAGACTTTGGCTTGGTTTACTAAAAAGGCAAGAGCTTTTGCAGGAATTAGGCCTGGGCAGGACTGGGAATACCTGCGAGTTCTGCCTAGGCAGTTGCTTGAGTGCATCTCTTGCATGCAACTTACCTGGGATGAGGAAACGCTTGAAAGCAATTTCGTGTTTAGATATCCACTCTCCTTCCTCAGATCAAAAATATCTACATTAATGCACTAGGCTATGTCCTGGCAGCTGCTAGTTATTGTGCAACAGGAAAAATACACTTGGATGTAAAACTCCAAGGAAAGGAAAGCCCTGGGACAGGAGCCGATGGGAGGGTATTTACCTTTGAAGGATTTAAATTTCTCTGCTAGGCTTTGCTAACTGCCAACAGAGGAGTATCCTAGAAAGCAATTTGGAAATGAAGGAAAACAAAGTTCTAGAGGCTTAGCTGGAACACATCAATTCCTTTCACTCCCTGGTAATTACCCTCAGATTTTAGCTATTTTGCTGTTACCACCTCCTCATGAGATGGGAAGCAGTCTTATTTTTTAACTGTACAGGCACGGGAAGTCTAGCAACTTGCCCAAGTTTACACATAATCAGTCAACATCAGTTACAGGCTTATATTACTACCCAGGGAACCCTGTTTATCTCTAGTGTGATTACAGAGCCATATAATGCTTTGCAAGGGATATTAGGCAAGTAGCACAAGTTAACCCTAAACAATATTTGGCCCGGGCACACATTGCCCAAGATGCTGCAGTAAGCTATACTGTTGCTGTACTGCATGGAAACACAATTCCATTCCCTCCTCTGCTGCCATACCAGTGTTCCAGTTAGTTGCCTGAAAGCAGTATCTTTTGCTAACTTACCCCAACCCCAGAAGAGATGTGGAAAACTAGCCTGGGGAAAAGAAACAAAAAACAGCAGCAACAACAAAAAATCTTGGCTGATTTCCCAGTAGCAGCAGTGTCAAACCTGGCTGGCCTCCAGGACTAGTAAATACATCTTACCAACCTTAATGCCACCATTTAGCCCTCTGAAGTTCTTCACACCTCCTTGCAGAAGCCTCCATGGAGCATCTCTACAGCACAGGTCCTCTGGTTCCAGGCAGGCATCCATCTTCCCTGCTTTGCTCAGGGGTCCCTGGCATTGTTGTACAAAGTACTTATAGGCCAAGTCCTCAGCTAGAATTAGCTGACACAACTCTGTTGGGGGCCCTGGTAATGAGCTAATTTATAGCAGCTGAGGGTCTGGTTCACTTCTCTTTTTTTGTAATTGCACAGATGAGCTTTAATTGCACCAGTCTGGTGTTTGTTGGCAATATGCTTGAAAGAGCTAAGTGTTTTTGTATGCCTCTTTCAGGATCTGTAGCAGAAACAATCTGCTTTTTGGAAGCCCCATGGTTTAGATTCCATAACCCACTTAACAGAGAGGAAGAAGACACTGTTCTGTCAGTGAGGTGTAGCAAGAAAAACTTGAGTTTCAGGTCACTGCCTTAATCATAGGAGATCTCTCCACTGTAGCATAGATGACCTCATCAACCATGGGAAAGTATCATGAATGAATGAGGATGAGGTGCCTAAGTGTGCTGCAAAATCCTGCCATCCTTTGCATCTATTCTGAACTTGTGGTAGGGGGATGATAACATTTTGCATCATCACAAGGGGTTGGGAAGATAAATCAGAAATGCTCAAACACTGGGGCTAGCAGGACCTGCCAGTGCTGATATCAATGGTTTGCAGCCTAGAACAGATTAACAAGAAATTGTTGTAAAACCATGTGATGTTGCTAGTGATCACAGGATGAGGAGAGCAAAGGACTGTGTTGTCCAGAGTGTAGACCTTTCTCAATGCTGGAGTTGTTGACATCAAGGGGACCCTCACACAGAGGATCAGAGATTTTATCTCATTTTTTGTTTTTTTCTACCCCAGCCAAACTTTGTAGTCAGAAAAGATAAGCATTAAAGCATCTGACATCTCCTGTAAGTAGTGAGACCTCATTTTAATATGCTGCTTCCTGATTTCAGACAAAGAAATATTTGTGTAGGCCAAGGTGAAACCAGTTAAGCAGGGAAAAAAGGGTCAGATTGAAAGACAGTAAGAGAATCTCTAGTCAAAGGAAAGCATGGCATGATTAATAAGTGAAGGCAATCAGAGTTTGTGGGAAGGAACTACCATTGCATATAGTAATTCCTGGTAAAGGTGACAGCTGTATGATTTATTCTTAAAGTGCAGCAACACAGTTGCTGTCTTCCTGACTCTCAGTGGTTTTGTTGTGCCACCTGGGGTGGTGATGCCATCAGAAGAGCCTGTTAACCTTTTATTTTTCAAGCAGACACAACAATTTGCCTCTCGCTGGCAATAGGTGTTTGCAGCTGAGCACCTAGGTCCTCTTCATTCCAAATCAGTAAAGACTTGACTCTACCACCTTCTTCCAAGACATGGCACTGAACTCCCACTTACAGGTGGCATTTTGCTTGCCTGAAGCTGCAAAGTTTCCTATTCCTTGTCATCTGTTCAGGGTCCATCATGCTCATCACAGGAGTGGAAGAGCTGTTACCCAGCCCAGGCAGCTACTGATGAGCTTTCCTATGGCATTTCTGTGGGCAATATCTTTCTCTTGTCCTCCACCACAGCAATATATTGGTGTTGCATTGCTGATGGTCTGGCATTGTCTGTCCCAAAGGTGGCTCTTTACTGTGGAGAGGTGCCTGTGAATTCTGCCATGAGAGATGGATGGAATTCTGTGTATAATAAACAAGATCTTCTGTAAGGGCTTATAAACATTATGTACCCAAGTGCCACAAAAAGCCCATCAGATGAGATTATTTATCACTGATAGCCCTTTATGAAAAGTCAGTGTAAAAAAATAAATCTGTGGCTGCCTATGAACAGTAAACGGCATGTTTCAGTGGTATGCCAAGAAATTTTCAAGATCAGATAGAAGAAATTTAAATAAAGTAGAAAACTATCCATGTAATAGCTAGCTTGGCCTTAATGACTAAAAGTCTCCTTTGTCTATGGACATTGTCGAAAGTACGCTGGAGGAGAGAAGGCTGGGTTATTTCTAAACCAGGGAATTTTCTGGGTTACCGTGAAGGATCGAACAGAACAGCAGAGCTCTCCCTGCTGTACTGCTAGCAGGGGGGCTCAGGCTTCCCTGCCTACTTAAGGATAATGAAGTTGCTGGGAGTGAGTTTATGGAGCAGCTGCTGGTTTGATGTCAGGCAAAAAGGAAGTAGGAGAGGGGAATGAAAGGAAATTAAGTAGGAAGTAAGATATCCTGAGAAGTGTATGCATTGTAGCCCTCTGAGGTTCTCTAGGTCAGGAGCTAATAAGAGAAACCAGTTTTGTACTGCAGCAATTCCTAGTCCCGTGTTCATGAACAGATGGATTTGGAGCTGAGATTTGCAGTTTGCTAAAAAGTGGATGCAGAGCTTTCACACTGGCTCTCAGTGTGAACAAGAAGTCTGCACTGTGAAAGATTAGATTTAGAAAAATAGTAAGAAAACTTGGGGGCAGATCTTCAGCTCCTGTAGATCAGCCTTTCATCCAGATATGTTCTACCACATTACTGTGTGAAATAATTGCAATGTGAAAACAAGTCTTCTTTGTCCATGTGCAAAAAACTCATGAATAAGGCTGTCCCCATCTGCTGTCTCTTTTCAAAGAAGGTAAGAGCTCATTTAAAGAAATTACTTCATAACTAAAACATACAGGGAGTGGAAAAGATCTGCAGTGCCTCATTTGCTTTTTCTCAATACTTGCTTTTCATCACCCATATGTGTGCAAAGAATACTGCAGAGAATGCCAGTTTGCAAATTGCTTGTTGTAACCCAAAATTCACTTAAGCCTGCAGATAAATTTCCTTTTAGCCTTTTTTCTTCTGAATACATTTTTCTTCAGAATACTTTTAATCAGAGAAAATATTTTAGCCTTAAATTAATGTGTGTTGTGCTGAAAGAAATTGTACTTCTCTGCATCTGTATGCAGGTAATCACTAAAAAGTTATCTGACTACATGTGTTGTTTTCTACCTATCAGATCAGAAATCTGTGTGCATTTATGACTCTCCCTGAAAGACTCTGGGGTATGAAATTCAACACTTCTGTTGTACCAAAGCCTACAAGAAAGTTTCATATAGCTCAAGAAAAACAAATCAGAGCTGTCCCCCTCTACCACCTTACTATAGACAGTTCTGCATTTCACGCCCCTCGGGGGATCCACTACACACTGAGTTTTGCAGCCTCTTGTGACCTTCTATTTGTTTTCTTTTAAGCAGGTAAGAGGAGCCCACCTGCTGAGGATAAAGTCGTGTTAACACATATGAAGATACTGAGCAATGAAGGAATTCAAAACCTAGGGTTAATCCCAGAGGCTTTAGCTGACACAGACTGCACAGAAGAGTCCCATCTCCCCAGCATCAGCCTCCCACTGGACAGCCAGGGAAATCTGAATGCATCAGGTGGACCAGCAGATCCAGACTATGCAGATGCCTCAGCAAGCACAGACTATGTAGCCACACTGCCTGACCTCAGCGCCTTCGAATCCAAGTGTCGGCTTCACAGATTCTCCAAATTTGAATCTGAGGATTCAGGGGTTGAATTGCCAAGTGGGGCTAATTCTCCGTCAACGCCAACGGGTTCAGAGAAGAGCTTTGTGCTTCACAGCAGAGACTCATTTTGTGACTCCGGTGTGCTTAGCACCTCTTCTTCTCCAGAAATTGACCATCTGACAATGAGAACATGTAAAGATCCTGCCAGAAGAGCCAGCCACCAAAATCCAGGGAGTCAAAAGCAAGCTGAATACTACAGCCAGGAGGCAGATGCTGTGCAGGGTCCTACAACTTCCCTTGAAAACTTCAGTGTCTCTCAGCAAGAAAGTCCCGATGAACATTTTGACCAAAGTGAAAGGCAATCTCTGAAAAAAGAACTTAGCCCAGAAACAGACCTTTCCAGGGAAAGCACTATTCCCACCCCAGCTCCCATAGAAGAGCCAGAAACGATTGGTGACAATTTCCTAGAGAGCCTTGGCAGCATGCAAGACCTTCAGATCCATGGACATCAGCTGAAGAAGTACCCCACAAGTGACAGTCTGGATGAATACATGGATGAATGCTGTAGACTGAGTGAGGTAAGAAACACTTAAACTGAATCTTATAGCTAGGCCTATGCAAACACTTCAGTGAGGGTTCAAGTCCTATCATCTGTCACAAACTAGGACACATCTGAGCAAGTCAGAAAAATCTCCCCTGAAACTCTTGTAAGCAGCAAATCTTGGCAAATTATTCTTAAGAACTCTTCATAGCAGTGAAATTATGAAGTAATTCACATATTGTGGGTCTGGGCAAGGATGACTAACAGCTCGTGGAGATCTGATGTTGATTCTGGTCTTAAAATGAAGATCATTGAGTTTGTCATCATCCTCCGATATAAGGGACAGGGATTAGAACAATTTCTTTTTCAAGCTCAGGTTATTCCTGTTTCTGGGAACAGCTGGACTGCTGTTGAGATGCTGAAGTTTGGAAAGAACGTGTCTAAGGGGTGGCTCATTCCTGTCCAATTCTGTCCTGTCCTCTTGAGCCAGGTCTCCCAAATAATGAGTGAACAGGGTACTAATGTACAAATTCAGATCTTTGGTGGGCTGGAGGGAAAGATTCCATTTTAACCTTCCAGCACAGCTGTAGTGGAAACTCCTATGTTCTGAGACTGAGTGAACTGCAAAGATTTATATTTTCAGCACCTTTTCCTACTCTTTCCTCCTTACTGGGTTCACCATGTGACTCACAGGAGAATAAAAAGCCTTTCTGTGCACTTCCTCCTATAGTGGATGCTGGGAAGCACTCACACCAGTGCTTTGCCTGAAGCCCCATGCTGCCAACATGCGGACAGCATTGCTGTCCCGCTGTGGTGACTTCCATGAACTATTCATGGAAATATCTAACTGGCAAGCTGATTCTTGATAGAGTGACAGACCAAAAAGCCCTATGAGCAAAAGAAAAGGAGAGGGCAGGCTAGGTGAAGAGGGTCACATAGACACACCAAAAATATCAAATGGTGCATAATGGGGATTTTTTTTTTGAGGTGTTCATTGCTGTAATAGTGACAAATTGGAATGGGAGATAGGTGGGAGGAAGCCAACTGATGAGTGCTGTGTGCTGTGCACACATTTTACCATGACCTCTCTACCTGGGCCGTGAACCGTCAGGTGACGGCCTTCCCCTGCAGCATGACAAACTCTCCCGAGCAGCGAGGAAAGTCAGAGATGGCCCATCTCTTCTAACATTGCATATTGAAGCAGAACAAGCAACACGCAATCCAATAGAGCAACCTCTTCCCCCCCCAGAGCTATCTCATGCCCGGTAGAAGACAGATGTCTATTTAGCACAGTTCCCAAACAGACAGTGACCTGGCCTTTCAAAAAAAGGCTTCAAAAAAGGACTGGCACAGGGAGTTTGAATACAAGGAGACTTTATAAAAAGTTAGTAAATTCTTTGTTGCACTCCAGAGGGTTTACAGCTAGCTTGGTCTTGTCTGACAGCTCTAGCTGCCCATGAAATTCCTTTAAATCTTTTGTGAAATAGAGCCTCAGTTTCCCAGAGCAGAACATTTAAATAAACAAGAGAATAAATTAGAAAGAAGCTGAAGAGGAAATGAAGCTCTTGGTGGCTTATCTCCCCTCCTTTTTAATATCCTCACTGGCTGAGTGCTAAAGCCCTGTGCCTCAGAGCCCTTTGCTTTGTTTGTTTTTCGAGCTGTATAAATACAGCTGTGACCTAGATGCTGGGAAAGTTTGCCCCTCTTCACAGGGCACCTCCAGGCTGCTGTATCTCAAGAGCAGTGCTCTTCAAACTGCTGGGATGCCAGGTAGCACTCAAGATGACTGGGGCAAGAAATGCTCATGGCTGCTGCACAGCCTTGAGGCTGCTGCTGTGCTGTGTGCCCTACAGCACAGGAATAGCCTCCTGCAGCTGCAGAGCCATCTGCCCCTGCCAAACCTGCACAAGATTGACTTGTACTCACTGTCATACAACAGAGGCAGGGCAAAGTGAGACACATGCAGGAACAATGTCCAGGTGATCATCTGCCCATATAGCTGATCAATGCATCTCCGTTCACCTCAGCTGAGGCTCTGCTCCAGGCTTACTCTGTCGTTTTCACATTTGTCTGCAACCTGTTCAAGATACAACAAGGTACTTAGGAGCCAATCTCTTGTTTGGCCTGGTGTCATCTCAGGGACTTAGATACCACTGGAAATGCAATTCATGTTGTCTGAAAAATAGCAGGCCAGTATAGGGCATTCCCTCTCTGCTTGGCAAAGAACATGGCAAATCAAAATTTCCACCAAATCAACTCCTGCTGCATTAAATTCACGTTGATAGAGATGCAAGAGGACTTACACTGACTTATATTAAATGCCAGCTGAGAGCACTATTTAATCATAGGTGACAATAACTACCTCATTTCTATTGCTGGTTTTGGGAATGCAACTGTTAAGTAACAGGAGAGCCGTTGAGTTTCCCAGTCACAGCTGGCTGTGGCAATGCCACCAGCACTGTGCTTGCCAGCACCCCACAACTAAGCCAGATTCAGTCTCTAGATGAGGATGTGCCTTGATCTTCTCTTCTGGCCTCCTTCACTACTGATCCCACTTCCAAAAGAACAGGAAGGAAAATGCTCAAAAAGAGACTGGAACTGACCAAATCTCTTGACCATTTGGATTCTTTTGGTGAATGGTTTTGGCTAAAAATATGCATCAAATCATTTCAGTCTGGCATTTCTTAAATAAAGTTTCTGATCCTTTGATTTGAACTGTTGTTTGAAATTTGCCTACATTTAGAAAGATGAAAGAAAATGGCAGCTGTCAAACAACAAGTGAAAGAACTTTGAAGTCTAAATAAAAACATTTCCTTTTAAGCCAAATTAAGTGTTTTGGGTCAGTTTAAAGATACATCGCTTTTGATGCTTTTGCTTTGCAAACACGTCCTCATGCTCCGTAAAGTTTACATTTAAAGTCAGCCCATACTCCTAGGTGAAGAGAGAGGGTGGGATAATTGTGGTCATTAAATGAAAAAAACCCACCATTATTCACTCTGTGCTAATTATCCTGGGCCAAAGGAGTCCAAGTACTTCTCTGCAGATAGTGGTACAGTTCATAAGAAGGATAGGGTAACCTGTGATGATCAGCCCCATAGCCTGTGCGTGTCCCTTGAAGGAAACCAGCAGCTATCAGCCCCTCCTGGACAGCAGGGTGGAGCTGTCAAAAATGTACAGCACCATCCCTCTTTTTCCTGTTATTCACAAGCCTTTTGCTGCTGTCAGCTTCCAGTGACAAATGCTTCCCACTCAGCCTGTGGCGTCACTAATCAGTTGATCCAAGCCTATGATAGGAGGTTTGTAATTATGTTCCTTGGCTGTTGGCGCAGTGGCCAAAGTACCTCCATACTGGGCATACTAATGCAGCGGGAGCAGGCAGTGAGGGATTTATGGGAGAAGGGAGCATGGTATAACTCAAAACCATTCACAAAAGAAAGTGAAGAATATCACAAGAAGTACAGAAACCTAAGTCACTGCAAGAAACATCAGCAAGCTCCTGTCTAAATGAAGAGCTTCACCTGCAAGCTAGTCCTGCCTGCTAGCCTTGGCTCCTGCTGCCATGTCCAGCCCAGCACAGTTTTCTATTGAGCCTGACTGAAGAGAAGCTCCCAGCTCTATGATTCTGGTGGCTTCAGAGGAAACTGACATTTTACAGCACTCAAAATATTGACTAGAGGGCTCTAGATAAGACAGAGTTCCCAGTATAGGTGTTGATCCTGTATTTTTAGGCTTCCTAAGAAATCTGTGTGCCAGCCCAACTGTGATGCTTTATTGCCAGCTGAGCAGGGATACATGTACTAAACACCTGTACACAAAATTTTGTCAGGTGAGCACTCACAAGGACAGAGATGTCATTTTAGTTACACAGTTGCAAGTCAGTGTAGCGCACCTTATCTCCTCAGGGTCAAAACCATAATAGGAGTAACTCAGCAGAGCATAGCTGAGAGCCTTGGATTCTTTTTTGTCTGGCTGAGGGTATGGTTCAGTCTGAGTAACTGAAAGCAAAACCTAGCAACTATTTATACTATATTGTTACCTTCCTTGTGCAACCTTAACCATCTGATTGGTAAACTGTGTCTGATCCTCTGCATCTTCACCTTCAAAAAAAGTAGCTGGGATATTTTTCCTTCATAGGTTTCATCAACTCAAAAATGGGCACATGGCTTTTGTTCCAATACTATTTGACAAGCCCCAGGTGGGGAATGAGAAAAATAGTGTTTTGGGAAGCTTCAACTAGGAAGACAGAGTCTGGAAGAGCCTCATCCTGGAAAATGTTTGCCATTTTCCTGTGGTTGCTCACTCTCCACTGCTAGCATAAAACTCTCTCCCACTTGCTGAGATGAAAATATCTAAACCAGAATGTGACAGAGTAGGTTCTATGCTGCACTTGGCATGATTAGAAGATAGTGAGTGCTGTTTAGGTATTTACAGTCCGTGGAAAACAAAGTTCTTGGAAGGGTCCCTAGACAGGCCCTCTCTGAGCAGTCATTCTGGGGCAACCAGCTAAATTACATGAATTTTCTGTGTTGAATACCTGCCATATCTGACCAATCTTGATGCTAACGGGCCTTGTGGCAGGAAAAGCAAGGTAAAGCATCCCTCTTAAAAGCTTTTACCCTTGCATGCTGACCACAGAGGTGGCTGGACCTCCACCCCTTCCCACTCCGTAGACATGCTAAGGACTGCATTTTATAACTGAGTAACCTTTGTCTTGCTACTGCTTCTCAAGGCTCTGCCTGCAAGGAAAATAAAAATAATGAATGTGAATGACTAGTTAGCTTAGACTCATCACAATTTTTCATATGATTCCATGTGACCTCTGTCCCAACCTCAGACACAAAAGCA
>JAVSBS010012059.1:18466-35124 GCA_033124195.1 Coracias cyanogaster | reverse complement strand
CCCAGAAATAGGAGCGAACACAGAAAAGCTGAGCGGCTGTAATGGTGAGTTCTAATACCTCTAACCTGCCCTCCTGCTTGCCAGTTGGTGAAATAAGCTGACCAGCAACTTCCTTTTCCTTAGAAAAGACAGACAGCAACAGAGCAAGGTGTTAGTGGAACTAAATTTTAGCTGGAAATGTAAGAGAGAGTTTTAAAATGCTTAGCCTACACCTAGGATATTAACACTTGCTGCTTCACCTATGTGAAGCAGAACTTTTTGCTCTGCAGCTGTGGCTACAAAGATTAGGAGAAATGCATCATAAATTGGGTTTCTTTTTTGGAAACTTAGCATGTCTGAATAGGTCTGTCAGTGGAGCCCCTCCATGTAACTTTAAAATCCTCCAGCCAAGGTAGGATTTGATCTAAGATGGAAAGTCTTATGCCTGTTGTTAGTCTCCTACCCTCTTAAGCAGTCATGGAACACATTCCTGGAGGATGACTTATTCTATAGACCAAGTGGAAATAAGCCCCAGCTGGATCCAGGGACTAACTTTTCCAAAATGCTGAGAAAGACTGGGCTCAGACTACTGTTGATAAAGCCAGCTGAAAAGTCTGGATCCAATGTTAGATGTGAACCAGCCCACTGAGCCAGGCCAATTAGTTTATTTCAAATCTTGGACTTCAGCCTGCCTCTAAAACCTGGTGAAACACAGAACATCAACACACCTCCTAGCAGGATTGAATCAGAGTGTAAACAGCTTTTGGGATCTCTAGTACTGAGGCTCAAAAATGCTCTTTCCTGGCAGTTTCAGGGCAGACCTTTAAGGAAAATAAGACAATGAGGAACACATTAGAAAGTCTGTTGTGTTCGGACACTTTATTGGAGCATTTACCTTCTTTCCACTGAATTGTGGCATGTAAACACATGGAGTCTTACCCCACCATTAAGGTCCTTAGGGTTCTCATCCCATCTGGAGTCGTAAGTTACTGGCAGCCACTGCCCAGAGTCCATCCTAGTAGGACACTGCTGAGAAATGTGAGCAAGTCCTTCCATTTCATTGCAGGAGGAGAGAGATACCCGGATTCAGGAAACAGCCAGCCGATGGGGCTCAGGAAGCTGTCTAACAATAGGAAGAACAAGGAGAATGAGTTCATAGAAGCTGGTAGTATGGCTGAGGGACAGGCTTTTCCATCAAAGTACCCTGCAGTAAAAAAGGTGAGTGATAAACTTGGAGCCAGACTCCAAGTGGGGCCTGTGAGAGAAACAGGGAGAAGTTCTACTCAGGCAGAGCAGAATGGGGTGCCCTGAGAACAAGCCAACCCTGTCTGCTACTGAGCAGGGCTGGGGCAGGCCTCTGCTCTCAGCCTTAAATGAAGGCAATGGTTATGTCCATATAAAGGCCAAGAAAGGCACAGAGTACTGCAGGCAGTAACATAGCTCCAGATAACTCAACACATGAACTCTGTCACTACTGCTGCTAGCAAGATTAAAACAAAAACACATTCAATACTACAAATAAAATTTGAGTGGGTCAATCCTTAGCTAGCAACACATATTACCAGACTACCAGCCTGTTAGTGTAATTAGCTCCAGTCCCCAAAGCATGTTTCAGGGAAAGCATGTCGCTGAAGTCCAAGGGATGAATGCTTTACCCTTTTCTTTCTTTCTCATTGTTTGTAGCTGCCTCAGCACTTTCAGGTTCTGGTGGGGATCGGGAACACCAAAATGCTGGAGCAGAGGCTCTAATCAGAATGTTTGCAGCCTGATAGGAAAGAGGAAGGAGTAGATCTGTCATGGGAAAGACCTTTTCATGAAATAGTCCACCCCAATGAACTTCAGAAACCCAATTAAGGCTCAGTCCTGAAAGGTGCTCTGTGCTCAGGCCTGTGTCCAGCAAAGTTCTGGAGTGTGAGCATTATTTTAAGCACATAGGAAGCCCTGATGACTTCACAGGACTGCAGAATCACAACCCCATACCCTTTCAACTGAATCCTAGTGCTCTCTTGTTACATCACACCTTAGTATTGTCACTTGGTATTGCATTTTGTACCCCAAGCATGAAATGTTCAGTTTCCTTCTACAATGTGGGTACTGTATGGGAATCCTGCCGCATTAGTCCCCAGGCTACTAGGTGCTATACACATGAACGGGCAGTCTAAAGAGAGGTGAGAGCTGGAGGAAGAAAGAAGGGATTATCACACATGTGAGGAACTGAAAGTAAAAAGATAAAGGACTTGACCAAGGCTGTATGTGGACTCCAGCACAGAGCTGAGAACAGAGCTCAGTCTGTTCCCAGCACTGTAAGATGATCTCATTGTCTCACTATTTATCAATGTATTTGACTTTTACTTTTAGGGTCCGGACATCAGCAAGAACATCTCGGTATGTACTGCCTTTGCAGAATATGTATTTAATTTGTTCTTGTCACTGTCATCGACTAAGCCCCTATAGTGCACAGCATTATACAAGAACAAAAGAGGTTCTCTGACCCCTGAAGTTTGCTATCAAAGTAACATACATGTATTATGACTTACTGCATGCAGTCTGCTGTTCTCCCACCCCCACTACAGACAACAGCTAACTAGCCTTCAGGAATATGCAACTGCTCAGGCTTTCTGTGACATTAGCAATTCTTGCTTTTCTGGGACAACACCAGCACAATGAAGGACTAACTGCTGAGGCCTCTAAAACCCTTACCCAGCATACATTAATCCTAGCAGTAAACACAAAAGTTTTATATTTCCACAAGTAAACAGTCTCATTTACAGGCAATTAACTCTATAGCATAGAAACCGATGTTGCAGTTTTCAGCTGAGCCCATGACCTCATCTGAAGTTTTGAACTGAAAACTTAGCAAAGCCCTAAGAAGAATTACTGGCAGCTGCCAGGTTGTGCTCCCTAGGTGGCCACAACTCATGGAGTGATGGCTCTGCTGGTGGCACAGTGGAAGAGCACCTCAACAGAACAATGCCCTGAACGTGACAATGGTTTGGGAACCTCACTGAAATAGGAATCGTTTCTCCCCATTAGGCTAGTCCTGGGGCATGATCTTTTTTGTTCTGTTCCCAAGGTTTTCCAGCCATTGCTTTAGAAAATTCAAAGCAATATAGGGAAAAGAAAAAAACCCTCAAGTTTTCTGATGTGTGGCTCCTTTTCAGTTCATGAGTCCAGATGAGCTCATCCCAGAGAGAACAAACATTGGGGAAGGCCTCATGAGTCTCCCTGACCTCCTGATAATCTCTATTAGCATTTCAAATGTAAGTGCCCAATAGCTGTGGCTTGCAGACGTGACTGGGAAACAAAGGCTTGATCTCTTCTAATTCATAGTTCACAAAAGTCACCACTTTGAAAAGGGCTGATACCAATGCACCTGGCCTAATAGAAAGCAGAAGGGAGTCAGGCTGCTTTTTTAGGTTGTTTTTGTTGTAATGCCCCCACTGTGTGCATGTGAGTAGTTAGGAAACCAAGCTGATCTTTTCCTTTAGTACAGTATAACAATAAGGTAAAACGTGCCTTTAGGCAGCTGCTCAGCACTCACCAGTAAAGTCTCCTGGCTCTCTGAAACCTTAAGACAGAAAGAAAATCAGGCTCCTAGAAGCAGAAATGTTACTGAACAAAATACAAAAAGGATGGTATGAGTGACTGTTGAGTTAACCCATCCTGTCTCATTTTGTTCTATACAGGTACAGGCTGGCATTGCAGGGTGTTAAAAATTCTGTTGTGGGGCCTGACTCTTATCTGGCCAAAATAAAGAAACTCCCCTCTTCCTACCACCCTGGAGAACTCCAAAGTATTATGTTGGCCAGATGAGATCTGCCAGCAACTAGCCTCTGCTCCTTCAAGCTGTGGTTTCTTTTTGCTCCCTAGGGTGAGAGCCATGCTTGGGGGAGAATGAGAGATCTTATGAGGAAGACACGGCTGAGAAACCAGAACAAGCTAGGGCTGTCCTCTGCTGCTCTGAAGAGATCCTGCCCACAGTTGTACAGGTAAGGCAAGTCTGGGGGAGATTTTCACTTAGTGTTGGGAGGAGGTGCTGGGAGATATTACCTCTGGTTATTACTGACTGAGAAGACCTCTCCTTCCCTTCTCTCTGTTGCATACGATGGTCCTGGCTAGCACAGCCATTTGCTTCCTTAGTGCCTGGGTGCTCTGAGATTCCAACTGGGTAATGTTACCTGCGTGAGAATAATGGAAACATTAGGGTCCCTCAGAGAAGATGTTTATCCCCAACAGGGCAAGGGGATGTTGACAATTAGCCAGAGCAATTCTGTAGCCTAATTATTTGTCATTCTGCTCTGTCCTAAGAACTACAGAGAAGGTTAATGCTGTCCTCCATCCACCTTCCATCAGTAACCCAGATTGCATCTGATGTGCAATGGGATGGGACAGTCAGGATCAGCTAGAAGGTTTCCTGTCAGAGGAAGGGGAGATGAAGTTTGCTGGGCATGTGCTCATGGATGAGATCTGCTTGTTGCTGTAGATGAACATCTGGGTCAAGCATGAGGTCTCATTTCCATTAAGAGATCTGTGCTGGTCCCTTAGGCAAGTTTGTCTACCAGGCTAGTTACAGCCTGGCCTCTGAGCTATACTGCGTGGTGCATGTCTATCTGAGGTGATGACAGTGCTGTCAGCTACCCCTTGCACAGATACTCCCTGTGTGCTTGCCAAGTCCTCCCAGCTGGTCTGGTGAAGTTGGTGTGTTTGTGTATATAATCAGGTAACAGGAAGAGCCTGGGTATCTTACTCACCCAAGCAGGAACATTACATGGAGCTGCACACCTCCCTGTGTTTTTTCAGCTGAGGTCTCAGTAACCTTGAATGGAACAGCTCAAATGTGCTTAATCCCTCCTCAGGTTTTAGAGGGGGTGACAGTCGGGGAAACAGCAGTTGTTTAAGCACTCAGGAATGTTCCGTTTTTCCTCTTAGACAGCCTGTACCTACCTTAGAAAATGCATAAGGGAACTGGGAATCTTGTAATTACAGCTGGAAAAAAAATCCTATGTAGTTTATGGAGTGATTTTTCCAGCTGGGAAAAGCTTGGCTGGGGCCCAAGCACATGTAATAGGCAAGCTTCCTCCTATTGTTTGGGAAACTGAAAGAAACACAAAGTAGAAAAAGATCAAACAGTTCCATCTAAAATACATGGTGAACTAGCTAGGGAAAAAATACAAACTCTTGTGAACCTTCCCTCTAAACATGAAAAGAACCAGGACTTTACTTGGGCTTCAGCAAAGTCCTGTCTCTGTAACCTCCTGCTTGGCCCTTTCTCTGCAGCACTGAGGACACTGCCAGTGCTCCCTGCTTGAGAAGCGCAGGCTGGGTCCTCAGCTGGCTAAATCGATACAGTTCTAATGAAGGGCCAGCCCAGTAGGTCCTAACAGAAATAGCCTTTGCTGCTTTCACACATATACCGGACAACTACTACTGTCATGGAAATGCTGTACAAGATGCCAAATGGACTACTTTTTTACCTGGCTATAACTGAGGCAGCCCCAGAAATCTTGTAAACTTATTTTTCCATGCTGTTTTCTGTAGCTGATGAATGGCCTTCTCTTTTCTTTCACTACTTTCTTCTCCCATATATCTACATAAAACCCTTGCCTCTACTCATGCCTCTTAGCTCCCTCCATTTTCTCTCCTCCTGCCCTCTCTCTCTTAACTCCCAGCCCTATCTATATTTGCTCTTGCTCTTTTTATCCCACACCCTGCAGTAGCAACGCACTGACACTGGGCTTTTCACGGGTGCCTGGAAAAGCTGAGCACCTTGCTCCTGTGGCATTTTGGATACATAGTTGCCCTCAGACTCCTTTAGGCTTGGTGGATCAGTGATAGCCCTGCAAACGCTGCTGGACCGAAAGCCAGGCACTTGATACAGCTGTGCCAGAATGGTAAAACAAGAAAGGCTTGCTTGTCTGAAGCTCTTGGCAAAGAAAATGCTGAAACCCTGATACTCTCAGCATTTAAAGCCCCTGCATTTGTTATAATTTATGAAACATGTTTGTTCTGGCTCCTGGTCCTGTTTGCAGGCATATGAAATTGGCTGGCTTTTGCTTACCCACGGTTCTTTGGGCTCAGAGACATCTCCCGAGGTCTTGAACTGGAACAGGTTGGAGTCTGGTGCCCTCTATTAACATACAGTTCCGAAGGAAACAGAGATTCGTTGCTTTTGACACTCAGTCCCACTTGAGTCATTTGGGCAATTAAAGACAGTTTCTTTGTTTTTGTAACTAGGTCAGAGCAAATCCCCTTTCATGCTCCTGCTCTGCATATGATGACTGATCTGCTCCAGAGCAGTTGTTTTGATTTTCTTTTCTGTCTTGTCTTTTTTTTTTTTTTTTTTTAAAAACATCCACAAAAGATTTCTCATAGTAGAGAGAGAACTTGTTTCTTCCAGCAGGAGAGAGAGGGGCCTGCCAAGGTAAACATACTGGCACAAGACTCAGTGGCTTGTCACACATTGTTCTAAACTGGTTCAGGTTTTCATTTCATTTTCTTTCTTCCCACTAGTATGTTTACTCCCACAAAGCAACATCTATTTTTTCCAAGGGGCCAGAATGGGCTGATGAATGTGTGGATCATGGTGTTATGAGCTTAAACAGCACATGGACCTGGATCTGACCTATGGCAGGAAAAGTAGATTTCTTCCCCAAATTGTTTCAGAATGATCCTTCTACAAAGAGCAAGGAGCTTATTCCCAGCTCAAATGACACCCTACCACCACCACAAGACAAGAACTTTTTGCCTTTCTGCTGTAACCGGTTTTAGTGACAGAAAACTGTTCTCAAATGGACCATCATACAAATACTTGCCCTTGTTAAACAATTACTATCTGATGTTGCTTTGAACAGTAAGGAGGGAGTCCAGCCTGGCCTGTGAAAGCTGGACTGCAAATTCTGTAGGAGCCTACCTTGATCAATTTATTGCCTGTAACTTGCCACTCCATCTGACATTATAAAATGTGTGAAGCTGTCTGTGGATAGAATGGTGTTACAAACAACCCCTTAAAATCCGGGACCAAGGAGGAGCTTGTTAGCACCTACATATGATCTTTCTTTATTTTCCCTAGTTCCCATAGAGGACAAATACAGAGACCTATAGTCTCCTGCTACTTGCCATGACTGTTTCTGGGAAGCAGACTGTCCCAGTGGTTGTTCCAGCCCCGGCAGAGATACAAGGCAGCCCCCTCACTGGAAGAAATTGCATTCAGGAGCTTTTCTGATGCTATCCCCAACCCCCTTCCAGGGCAGGATCTGATTTGGGAAGCTTTACACAATCTCAGCCTGGCATTCCTGTGCAGATACACCCACTTGTGTATCTATGGGAGCTGCAGCTTTAGTGCAGCTGCATGGGAATGAGCTAACCTCAAATTACAGTATCTTTCATAGTAAGGACACTAGTTTTATTTTGACAGCCACCAAAAGCATGCTGCTATATAACGACTACTTTGTGGTTAGGGTGAAGTTAGGAAGGACAGGGGAGTTCCAACAGTACAAAACCCCTTCTACAGCATTGTGCAGCAAAAGCTGAAAAGGGCTCCCCCCTTCAGAGCCATGTCTAAATGCTTCACTTCACATGGGAAAGTACTAGCAAGGGAGATGTCTTCACTCAGGGTTGAGAAGCGGCCAAAAAACTAAAGGGTAACATCAAGGCAGAAGTTGGACTACCTCATTGTAAAATAACTAAGAGCTGAACAAAAAAAAAAAAAGTACATTTAGATTAAAAAGAAAACAGATTAGTAGGTGGCAAAATCAACTTTGTACCACATCAGGCAGTACTTAGATTTTTCAAATCAAATATTTGAAGTAAATAGCTATTATTATTAGAAATATGTATTTTCCATAAATAGCTTTGAGACATTGCATTGAAAAAAACCCCAAGCTACAGCTTTTTTTTTTAAAACAGCGCCTATTTTTTAAAAAAGTTCCAAAAAGATTGTCTTTTCTAAGTCCTGGAGGGCTGAGCTAACTAAGCCATTACAACCAAACAGCATGCATTACATTTACTTCAATTGTACGTAATAAATAACAAACAAAATAAGCTGGAGACAGTCCACCAAAGCTAGCTTACTGTTGTTCTTCAAAAGGTCTCATTTCTTACTTGCTACTTCAGGCCAGAATTTTTAACTACCCTGTGACATTCACCCCCCCAATCTCTCCCTCTCACTTCCAGCTAGGCAGGAAATACTGGTTGCTCTCAACAAAATTATGTGTGTGTCCATCCATTACATTGGGACTTCATGCCAATTGCTGCATTTTGTAGCTCTCTGGATTGTTTTTTTGGTCAGTTGGTTTTTGTTATTGCCGGGGGGGTTTTTTGTTGTTTTTTTTTTTATGCTGCCACAAATATTTGGACAACATCTGTTCTGGAATTTCAAACTGAAGAGGGAAGCTGCTTTGCATGCAGCTTGGATATTGGGTACATATGCATAGCATATTAAATGCTAAAAACACAGCCATGTTGTCAACTTCAATTGTATTTTTCTATTTGTTAAGGCCAGATATTATGTCTTCGGAGCAGAGGAAAACTGAGAGGAAGTCCATGATTGTTCTGGGGCAAAACACAAAGAATGAAAACATATGGCCTTTCTAATAACCTGAGTCAAATGGAGCAAGGTAAAGCAGCATGTGGTTTTTCAAGGTTTGTTGTTGGGGGGTTTTTTTTGCCTCTTCTCAGCACAGAAATGAGACAGTCCTGTTCCTTCATCCAGACACACTCCAACATGCAAAGACAGGGACAGGTCAGGTTTCTGAAGTTCAAATTATGTGGATTTATGCCAGCTGAGGACTGGCCCACATACCTTCATTTCAATAGTTCCCCAATTATAAAAAAGAAGTCTAACCACAATTTAAAGGCCTCTGCAGTCATATAGGCTACATCATGCAGCCTTTTCACAAAAAGTAGAGCAGCAAATTCATTTATCTGCAGTCAAAAAGACTCCTAAATAATAAGCCAGCCAGATGTCTTGGAAAAAGATAAAATCTGCCCATAATCAAGACTAAAAGAGAAACAGGCTCAGCCTAATCTTCCACCTTCCCAACTCAGCCCATAGGTTAAATACAGAGAAACCCTTTCTGATCTCTCACATTCACTGCATATTTCTGTTTCAGAAAGGCAAACTGGAAACATGAATGGACACAAACCCAAGAACCCTGCAGTTACTTCATGCAGCCTGCATCCTACAGTTGTCAACAGAGTAACTTTGACTTGAGTATTGGAAGGGAAACAGGGAAAGGGGAGGTCGAGAAGAGTCTGTAGACAGATGCATGCTCAGCTTTTTACAGCTTTGCTCCTGAATCTGAAGCATACTTACAAAAGCCAAGCTACAGATGAAACTTGCTGTTAGCATCTTGGCAATATAACCAACAGAAACTTTTTTGGAAATTCTTCCTTCTCTCTGGGTTAGGAACAGAATTACCTGAAACACTGAAAATTTTAAGTTATCATTGCTTTTGGAGGACCTTCTTCAGCTGAAATAAACTTAAGCTTTATGGGACATAGCACCATCTAGAAGAGTCCTGGGGACTCCTTGCCAGGCACAGAAGTGACTGTTGGAAGGTCAGCCTCCTCCCTCTGGGGGTGTTGAGTTGCAGTCTCTGCTTGTCCCCAGTGCAGCTCCTCCCTTCAGAGTAGGATCTGGCCAGCTGTGGCATTTCACAGAAATCCAACAGGAAAGCCATATCTGTGATACCAAGACTTCTTATGAGGTAATTCCTGAACCCAACAAAAACTTCTAATCCTGAAGGCCTGCTCCTTCTGCAGAGGCCCCTTGACTCCTGTGCTACCTTGCACAGAAGTTGACATCATGCAGGCTCATTGCAAAGACCAGAGCAAGGGGCACTGCAGGAATCAGCCTTTCTGGGTGCATCCAAAGCAACACCTCAGCTTCACCAGGCAGCCCTGCTCTTGTGCTGTCTATCTTTTGGTTGGGGAACCAGGCTTGAATTCCTACTTTTAAGTTACAAGTTAAGTGCTCCGGCTGTGCAGGTGGGGTAGTTGTGCTGCTGTACAGCTGAGCCTGGGCTCTCTGCTGGAAAGAGGCAAGAGGGAGAGCAGAGCTGCAAGGAAGAGTTATTCAAATACATGCATCCTTTATAAGCTGTTGTTCTTTTGGGTCACATTAACAACTGTGTAACACTATGGCCATGTTTGATGGCTGCCTTATTGTCAAATGTCTACCGATTCCAGACTTCGAGGAACAGGCAGCTCATCTTTCTGAAGGTCCTGTGGTTGGCTGCAGTGGCCTCTGCACACCAGCTCTTATTGGTACTAGCACAGTAATTGATACACAAGTGATTATTTAAATAAACCCACATTGCCTCATGTTAAAAGACTATTCTACCCTCTAAATAACAATATATTTGCAAGTCAAGCAACTGCTGTTTAAAAATCTCTCATCAACCCAAACTTACCTGGGAACCAAGATTTGAGAAGTTGACAGGAATGGACCAACTTCAGCAGACTTAGCCTTTCGGTAACAGATGCTTCCCCCTTGCTCACCCAGATCAGCTGGAACCCTTGGAGTCCTCAAAACCAGAGCAGGATCCTTCTGAGATTCAAAGCACCCCAGACACACTCTACCAGCATAGCTGTTGTTGGAGGGGTGAATCAATGTGGAAGCCCAGACCTGGTTCTCCAAGTAATGAGAAGGGTTATTACTGTTGTTACTTAGCAACACACACAAAAAAAACATCTGTGCTGACTTGAAGTTGGCACCCTAAATTAAGGTGCTATGTTTAATGTTTCAGTTGTAGCTGCTGCTGTGAGACTTGGTTATTCACTGTATATCTTGCTAGCTTCATCCAAAGCTAGAAAGATTTATAACTTGATTATTCTGTGAATAGTCCATATTTCTCCATAAATAGAGGGGACTAAACTACACCCTCCATTATCTCTCCAGCTTTACAGAGACTGTAAGAAATGTGAATGAGTGCAAACTGAATTTTAAAAAGTTTTAAGACACAGCATCATGAACTGTTATTCCCCACCACCTCCCCTTCACATGATGTTTGTTGCTTATTTGTTGGTTTTATTTTTAAAATGAACTATCACTCTTATTACAGCATTATATTAAATATATTCATGTATTTATAACATGTAAGATAATGTATAGTTCTCCACTCCAGGATACACTGTAATACAAGCATAAGAAAATTAATAAAAGCATCACTATTATGATAGGTGTTTTCAGATATTTATTAATGAACATCTGAGTTTTAGCATAGCAACTACCACATATTTAAGGTTTCTGGTGAGCATAGTTTGTCAAGAAAGGACTTGTTACTTCCAACCTTTAAAGAACTTCTTTGGCTCTGGCAAAGAAGCAAGTTTGTTCTTTTGAGGCTGGTGCTGCTCTCAGATCTGGAGGGCAAAGAGAGCCTTCGGAAAGCTCAGATATGGTCAAGTGTGGATGTTCATTTTGAGCAGCCCTGTATTAGATGCTGTTGCTGGACTTTGCTTTGACAGCTGCAGAGTGGGCAAGCACACACTACTTCCGGAGGAAAAGATGAAGGCACTGGGGACAAAGTGTGCTGATGCTTAGCATTAGAGTTTCTTTCTGAAAATCTAGTTTCATTAGGAGCACACCTCAATAGCCTCAACTGACAGGTGCTGACTGGCCTTAGGGCTGCTTTTCCTCAGCTTCTCCTTCATTCACAGCTCATGGCACTCTCCTGGACAGAGCAGCTTTCCTTCATCTGCAGGAATCTAAGCCAATGTCTACAGCAACCCACAACACCTTTAGTTCAGCTGTATAACTAGGCAGTATGGAATGGAGCTAAAGAGGCTGCTGATACAAGAAATCATATGCAGTTACACACAAGGAGAAAAGTCCATGAGACCCATCCAAAGGAAGTAGAGGCCTAGGGGAAAAAAAAAACCAAACCAAAAAAAAACCCCCCCAAAAAACCACAACAGGCTAGGAAGAAGGGGACAGTTCACCAGGTGAGGAAACCATGTTGCCTAGTGTTGTATTAATTAGAAAAAATGCAAAATGTAGTTAAAACAGCCAAGAAACTAGCTGCCACTGAAGGTCCTCTATACAGCCTGAATCCTATTTAATTATTTACCTGAAATTAAAATAAAGAAATTAGTAATTAGACATGATTAATCTAAGATTGGATATAGGAACTAACTACCAGACAATGTGGCTTTGTTGATAAGGGTATTCCTGTCAGAAACAGAAGGTAAAGAATGATGTACTATTGGTTTGGTTAACAAGCCATGAAGAACTGCCAAGACTAAGAGGCAAAAGGTAATTCTGGCAGGGCGAGATTGTGACCACTGACTCATTGACCACCTACCCAAATAATACCACCTACTCAAAAAAAAAAAAAATGATGATGATGGAGTCTGCACACTAATTTAAATAAGAAGCAAGGAAATCTGAACCAATCAATAAAAAGAATAATGTGTATTATTTAAATATGTAATAAGTATGTAACTATATAAATTTATTGAGCTAGTGTGTGCTGTCTTGGGACAGACACCCATCCATGCACATTGATGAAACAAACTAGGAATACCTTCACTCTGTGTTATTGGCTTGCACACCAGGTAAAGAACCCAGATTTGGGACCCACAGCTTTCATCCTTTGCCAGTGCTTCACATGGACAACTCACATCCCACTGTTGCTCATGCCCTTCCCCTCCTGCTAGGGTCCAAATAGCAAGACTTATGCACAGAAAACTTCCCACAGACTGGATAAAGAAATTCAGTTCATCCACCTCCACTTATCACTGCATGTGCCCTGCACTAAGCAGCGGGTCCGTTACAGCAAGATCCAGCTCTGCACCAGAAGGGACAGTCACTGCAGGGGAATCTACCTGATCCCGAGACTCCATGCCTGGAGCTCCCTTTGGGACAGTTTAGCAACCCCATGGGGGCAGCAGGGAGCAGCTGGGCAGGGACCCTCCTAGCCCCTTCAGCCTCTACAAAAGCATCTAAGCCCTCTAAGCAAATATTTTTGTCTGCCTTACAGAAGCATGGGAAGGGTCCAGCAGCTGCCAGGAAGGTGTTTAGATCTTGGCGAGGACGTGCAGTTAAAAGCAGCCCCAGAGGACCCTGCCTGGTGTACTAAAGAGGTGTGGTCTGTATTACTCCTGTAATTTCCCAGTTAATTAACATTATGGACTATTAAAGTCATAAGGCACATTAAAGAGTTTACACCCTGCTTTTGATAGAGCTCCACCTGTACCAAGGTCATTTAGTTGCTAGAAGCACTCCCTAAAGGAGGGGGCTGTTTGACCTACTTCCAGCTGCTGATTTCTCCAGCCTGTGATCTCCTTCACCCTCCCATCATATAACTTGGAGGAGTTAATCTCTTAGATTTTCAAAGCAGGCAAGATTAAGAGTACTGGTTATCCTGGAAGTAGCAGAGAAAAGCAGTTCTGCTAGAAAAACCAAAAACATTGTAAGAGGATTCCTGAAATTTCTTGCTGGAGTAAGAAAGGAATTAAAAAGCAGTTTCCACCACCTTCCTATCCACACATTGGTGGAAGCCAATAAAACAATATCTGCTGCCTCAAATGAGATACTGTTCAGTTCTTTACTTGTAGGCTTCCAAAGCAAAAAACTTCTTCCCCTTTTAAAGGCCCCTAAGCAGTATGATTAAGGGTACTCCCCCACCTTTTAACAGGGGGAATTTCTAATAAATCCTGTTGGAAAAAAAGAAAAAAAATTTCCTGCCCCTCAAGCATACTTGCTCCAAGACTACCCCACCAGCTATAAGGGGATTTTAGTGTGAGTGCACGCACCAGAGCTCCTCCAGCCTGGGCAGAAAGAGGGGTGGTGGAGCCCCTTTACTCCTCCACCGTCAGGCGAGGTTTGCTGGACTGTTTTTGCCCAGGACCTTAGGAAGCTGAGAATGATGCTGCTGAGCTGCTGAGGCTGATCACACCACACTGAACTGCTCCTGATGCTCAGAACAGCAAGTTTTATTTCTCGTCTCAGAAAAGCACATTTGTGGTGCTGTTAATGTCAACATTGGTGTCAAATTAGCATTAATCCAAGAACTTTGAAGTCTCCTACCTGTCTGCTTTCACATAAAGGTTTAAGATTAATCTTTAAATCAAGTTCGAATTTTTTCCTGAAGTTCAAACCACATCAGCCCTTTGACTTTTTTTGTTTTCAGTTGGAATGAAGTTTCCGTGTTCTCATACTCCAAAAAAAAAAAAAAGCTAGCCTTTTTTGTTTTCAGAGCAAGAAGAGGAGGTTTACATACAGCATCATTGGAAAGTCCCATTTTTGTAGTGCTTTGCTACCCCTGCCTCTGAGTCCTGCCACAGGAGCACAGCACCAACTTACCTGGTAAGCTCAGGGGCAAGTGGGCAATTCCCACCTCCTCTGCAGTCACATACCAACTCTGCATTCACAAAGGAGAAGCAGCTGCAGGATTCAGTTTTCATCAGTCTTGCTGCACTTCTACTCAGTGTTTGAGAGGAGCCAAGATAAATACTTTTGAAAGCCACCTTAGCCACTGACAGACAATCCACCATCACTTGTTTCAGTCTGCAGCTTCCCAGTGACCCACCCTACAACAAGGACTCCCTCTTGACAACAGCAGACAGTAAACACTAATCCCAGAGCAGAATAATAGCCAGAAAGTGAGATTGATTCAGAGAAACACTATTTGGAAAGCTATCTCACAGCTATCAGGATAATTTTTGTCTTGCAAACAAAAGGCTTACAGCCAGGGTCCACAAGACACACACTTATTCAACCCTGTGTGCTCTGGACCAGGGAAAAGGAGTCCCACAGACCAGGTGGGTTTAACAGCCACTTTATTGCAATATATTGATTTCATGCATTACAGGCACCTTCCTTCACCACAGCACAGCAGCCGCAAGTGCCATGCACAGAGCTGCCCCGGTTGCCACAGCAGCAAACCTGAGCACCCAGAGGGCTGCAGCATGCACAGCTGCTCCTATGCAGGGGAAGAAAGAGGCCTCAGTTAACACTCCCCCAGTGAGGCATAAGGATGCCGTAGGGGCTCAGTCTTTCTGCAGGTAAGACTTAGACCCTCCCCCTTCCCCAGCTTGGCTATGCTGGGCTGGCATGCTTACCAAGGCCATCTTTGGCTGTGTTCAATCTTAACTCATCCTGGAGGGAAATCACAGGGCCTTTGCTGGAGATATGGAGGCATGATCCTGAAGAGGATGCTTGGCACTCCTTTTACCTCCTACAGAGAAAGACAGAGGTTTTAGGTGAGAAGATGTATAGTTCTGAAGGTCAGAAAACCAAGCTTTCCTTGTGAGTCAACATAGAATTGGAAGTCTATGAAGACTTCTGCCTTTTTGGCATAAGGACAAGTGCTCTTCTTCAATTAAAAGGAGAGGGAAATGCCTTGTCAAGCTGTCTATGGCTCAAGGGAACTAGTTCATAGCCTACATGTCCCCCTACCCTCAGTTTGGAGGCTAGACCCTTGTTGGCACTTTGGAAGGGGAAGCAGGAAGGCTAGAATACTTACTGGCTCTAGCAGGACAAGTAGTGATGCAGGACTCCAGTACAGACTGGTGGCACACTGAGGCACTGCAGTGCAGGTACACCTAGAAAGAATGGGACACAACCTGGAATCACTCAGATACTATCTGTAGACAAGTGATACCCTGGTCTGTTGCATTGACCCTGGCCAGCAGTGAAGCAGCCACACAGCCACTTTCTCATTCCCCCTGCCCTGCCCCAGCAGGGTGGTGAAAGAATAGGAAAAGCAAGAAAATCCATGGCTGGAAAGATGAAGACAATTTGATAAGTGAAAGAGAGGTGTGAGGGAAGAACAAAAAAACCAAAGCACAAGCCGTGCAAAGGCAAATCACATACCCTGCTCCCACAAGCACAATTTGCATCAGCTGTCCCAGCTATGCTGCCTCCCAGCTTCTAGCCTACCCCATGCCTACTCACTTGGGATTGAGAAACAGCAGAGATAAGAGAAAAAACATTAATGCTATGCAAGCACTATTCAGCAAGGAGCTAGAACATTGCTATGTTATCAACACCATTTTAGCCACAAGTGAAAAACCACAGCACCATATGAGCTGCTTTGAGGAAAGTTAACTCCATCCCAGCCAGACCCAGTGGTTCACAGTAGGCAGAAGGCAGAAAGATTACTTTGGCTTGCTTCACATTATAGGCTGTAGCCTTGGAGCCCTCTGCTGCCTGCTGCAAGGCAGCTTTGATACCTTTACCATACACCTTCAAACTCAGATTACAGCACTAATCCCTGACACCTCGGACACAGCTGTCCAGCACCACCATACTGTGACGACTGCCTAGGTACAGCTAGGACCAGTTTTGAGTATTACTTGAGCCCAGAAGCACTGAGCAAACAGTACAATGCATGGTGAACTTCATGTGACTGAACTGCTTGAAAGCTCATGAGATTCAGAGCTCAGATGTTTCCTAGGTACCAAAAGCTATTTCCAAATCATTTTGGCAAAAAAATTTACTTTAGTGAATATTGATTAGCATAGCTGGCACTTGCTTAGGTAGATCTATCCTTTCAGTGGCTTCATTTTTCTGTCACATCCCTCCAGTGATGTATCTTAATTCTACCATATGTGTCTTAGGGAATAAAGAGTTTCTTGCATCAACCTCTATCCTCCCATTTCAGGAGCTAATTTCCCTTTGACCTCTCCTCCACTCCCCCAAAGGCCAAAGTCTCATAGTTACGAAGTGGTTCTTA
>JAVSBS010012059.1:0-18366 GCA_033124195.1 Coracias cyanogaster | reverse complement strand
CTTGCCCTCAATAGGAAGCTAGGCAACCAGGACAGAATCTTACCAGCCCAGAGAGCCTCTCTTGGGAAGCAGTGTCCACAGAGGTGAATGTGTAGAGTATGAAAAGCTGGTAATGAGAAGGGAATGGTAGTCCTGATGCAAGACTCAGAGGCACCAGCTGTGTCTGATAATTGTCTCCAGTGTAAGGACACCTGAGAAGGAGATGTCAGCAGTGAGAACAGTGTGAGTCATTCCCCCGATCCAAAGCTATTTACAAGTCACTTACCCATCCACCAAAACAGGCCACTGCAGCTGTTGCTGGGGATTGATACTTGGTGTGGCCCAGCAGTGGTGCAGGACCAAAACCAGGTCTGGGTCTGTTCTCTGAAGGATTTTGACTTCTGCATAAACAGGGTCACTTAGAGTCTTCACAACAGGATAGTCACTGTCAGTATAGTAGGAAGCACAGCTTCCATCTGGGACAGAAGAAACCCAAAAGCCACTTTAGAATAGGAACAAACAGAAGTAAGCAACCCAAGAGCATCTTTTATAGTCATATCAGTAAGTTCCCACCATGGCAGGGAAGAAGCAGTGCCAGGTTCACCCATCAATATTTCCTTATTACTCATCAGAGGCCAAAGTCCTGCACCAAGAGGCTTGAGCCAGTCCTGCAAACCTCTCATACCCGAGGCAATACGAAGCTCCAAGGACAGAGGACCTGGCTGAGACACAGCAGGGAGTGGAGGCAATGTGAAGACCTGAACACTCAAGGGAATGAAGCTCCCAATGATGGAGTAACTACAGCAGACATGCAACCTGATGGGATATAAAAAACCCAGATCAGGCAGCTAAGAAATGTTACTCTATCTCCTTTCTCCAATATGGTAACATAATATCTGCTTTAATTACTCACATCCTCAACCTTTTATCCACCAATTCCTTTCAACAAATACTTGAAATTCTCTTCAGAGTTCAGATTTGAGTCTCCAGAGTGTAACCAATCAGCACTAGCTTTATTCAGAGCAATGCACAATACCCAACAATACCAGCCCCGGAGTATTACCTGAAAGAGCTATCCCTAGTGACAGAGCCAAAGCTCCCAGTCTTCACATCCCTGGATGCCACCAACTCATTCTCATATATGGCCTGGTCTCCAGTCACCTGGAATGACAGATCAGGTACTGTCACTGCAGTAAAGTCAAGTTGGATTAATGCCAGGCTAGAAAACAGCATTTGGCCTCTGGAAGTCTGTAGGGTGCCCATTAAGTAGCCAAAGCCATCTCAGGTTGTTCCAGGTCTGCAGGCTGCTGCTATTTCAGCCTAGTGACAGCTGCAGCTCTTACCTGAAAAGTGGTGCCACAGGCAAAGAGTGGGAACTGGTACACAACAAAGGCTTTGTTTTTCACAGCAGGGACACAGAGAGTACTGTGTCCACTGGCCAGTTGCACAGAGTCCAGGATTAGAGATGGAACAGTCACATCCCGAGAAACAGCAATGGAAAACTGGCCATCTGGTGTGCAATGAGCTGTCACTGGAGGAAAAGGTACAGTCAGTCTTGAGCTCAGGCAGAAAAGGAATTAAAAAGGAGTTTTAAGACATCACAGCAAAGACAGAGTCAGCAAGTCCTGCAAATTCTCCTGCGTGTAACCCTCAGAGCAAACAAGACAAGTGCTGCCACCTCTAACAGCAACACTGATTCTGGCCATAAGCCCAGGTCTGTTGCAAGACACATGAAAGGGCTGGACCCTTCAACAGGACAGAGCATTCTTGACTGACAAACACAGCCTTAAGACACCTAGTGCACACCAATCCTGCTCTGCTAGGGAAGTGAGGAATCCCAGTTTGCAGCTCCTCCAGGAGGAGTGCAGAACAATCGCTCATATTTACCTGTGTTACCAAAGTAACAGGGTTTCATTCTGTCCCTAGGATCATAGCAACAGCCTCGCACTTCACGGTCTCCCTGGCTGATAGGCAAGGAGGCACATGGCAGCCGGTCTTGAATGAAGACAGCAGAACAGACACTACTACTTGGAGCATCCAGGGCTGGAGAAACAGCAGGAGTTTGCAGCTAAACCACAAGAGCAGAAGGACAAAGACACAGAGAACACTGGCAGAAGGTGTCCTGACTCTGCATACAAATCAAGGAAAGTTAGATAAAGGTCAAACACATGGCCTAGAGCCGGCATGGAAGCCTGCTTAGAAGGGACCTGCATTTCCCTAGGACAAACTCCTCATGAAGCCACAGACAGGAGACTGGACTACATAAGCTCTGTCAAGATGAAATGTTCTGGATCAACTCTAGTAGTTAGGAGAATCATTGTACCTAGTCTCTGGCTCAATCCCTGAATTTGCAGGCACTCATGCATAGATAGGGGTCACAGAGAACATTCACCTGCTGACCCTACAAAGGAGGCACAAGTCCCCAGCAAGTTCATGTCTCCTGTGTCCCAACCCTTCTCCAGGGAGTATTCTGCACAGCAGTAAGTCTCCTTCCCCAGCCCCGAGACTGACTAGGTAAAGCTATCAGAAAGGACACTCTTCACCACAAAATACAAGCAGGGTTTACCAAGATGCTGTCACAGTCTTACCAGGAAGGTCCACAGGGCACTTGACCATCTTCTCTTCATGAAGAACCTTTTGTCCAGCAGCATCTGTTCCTTCAAGCCCAACCAGCATGAGGTAATTGCTATCCTAGGCAAGAGCCACACCAGTCAGGGCAGCCAGAACAGCAGCAGCCCCAGTCCTAGTAGAACCACTAAGGTCACTCACCCATTCAAAGACATAACAGCCAGTATAGGAGACCAATACTTTCCTATTGCCACCTGGAGTCCCAAATACCAAGAGCCCACAGTCAGAGTCATTCTGTAGAGCATGTGCCTTCCCCTCAGTATCTAGGGAAAGAAGAGACAGCAGCAGAGGCTTCATCATCCCACACTGAAGGAAGATGGGGCCCACTCTAATCTTACTGTTCTGTAGGAAGAAAGGTCCTAGCCAGTATTACAATCTGGGCCAGCAGGGATGTGTGATGCAGCAGCCAAGACCATCTAGATTCAGGCACATCAGTCTACCAGCCCTCTGGTTATACAAGATGCACTGAAGCTTTTAGACAGCACTTCATATCAAAACCTGTCCCTTTCTCCTCATTTCAGGCATACTTGTGCCCTGTGCAAAGATACAGAAATACAAAAACCTCTTAACACCACTCTCACTTACCGCAGGTAGTCAGGACAAAGGAAGCATTCCCTTCCCAGCCTAGAGGTAAGGTGAGCTGCAGACTTTCTTGGCCACAATCCAGCAGTGTAGGATCAGAAAGAACACTACCATGAACCCCCACAAAAAAAAGCAAGGGGACCAAGAAAACCCCGGAAGAGCATAGCTCTAAACACAGTCCTAAACTGCCCTGTAACACCCATCCTGCTCTCTTGCTCAGGACCTAAAACAACTGCTCTTAGACTAGTCCCTTTAAATTGTGGAACCAGCAGGGATCAGAAACTCCTGGAGCATCCAGGTGGACCCAGGCCAGCAGTTTAGCACTTTCCACTGCCTTCACCTGGCTCTGAACCCATCATGGTCTGCTTGTGCTCTTTGAAGAAAACCACAGGGCAGGAGCTGAGCGTATATCAAGAGATGGATCTGTACTGACATCGCCAAGCTGAGAGGAGCTCATCTGTGCAATTTATAGTAGATCCCCAGGAGGGTCTTCAAAGCCTTTTTCCCACCCTGAGTTCTTCCCACTGCTGGCCCATCCAGGAGATCTGCCTGCTTTTTCCCACATACACTACTGCTGCTCTAATTGCTTATTACATGGTATGAGTGCAAGAAGCTGAGTGACAATGCTCTTTTGCTCTTTTAAAGGTGCCACTGCTGCTGACATAAAAGCACAGAAACAGCCCTCCACATGAAATCTGTGGAAAACTATGGAGCTCAAAAGGCTTTAAACACCTAAAAGGAGGTGATGTCCCTTAAACACTCCTCGCTGTGGACTACAGCCCTGTTTGCAGTGTGGTTGTGTGGGGCTAGCTGCAGGACTGTTCTAGGCCTGGCTACCAGGTGGCAGGACCATAAGGTCTGTGGGGCCCCTACCCTCAAACCCCAACAGCTGAGCCCCTCAGATGGGCCTGAAATACAGGTAATCCCAAGAAAGCTCTGCCTGCCAGCACCCATTGCCTGCCTGTAAATGCAACACCTCATGTAGAGCCTTCTCCCTAGTCACTCATAAGGCTACAGCTCCCATGCTGAATAAAAGCCTTGTTGTCTGTCTTTCCATACAGATGTTTCTGCTTTCAAGCAATAGAGCTGTGAATGTCTTTACAATGTTGCTGAGATGATGAACACATAGTTTGTTCGCACCTCTTTGTATTGGGTCTGGCTGAGCTGATTTTCCCCATAGCAGCCCTCATGGTGCAGTGTTTTGTGCTGGGAGCTAGAAGGGCGTTGATAACACACCTGTGCTGTTACTACTGCTGAGCAGTGCTCACACAGCACCAAAGCTCTTCCCAACATTCCCCCCACAGTGGGATGGGGTGGGCAAGATCTTGGGAGGGGACACAACCAAGACAGCTGGCCTGAACTGATCGAAGGGATATTCCATATGACATCAGCTCAACTATAAAGCTAGGGAAAAGGAGGAGGAGAGAAGGGGCATTCCTCCAGAGCCACCACTATGCATCTTGGAGCCCTGCTTCCCAGGGAGGGGCCAGACATTGCCTGCTGATGGGAAGCTGAGAATAAATCTTTGTTTTCCTTTGCTCCTGCACACGGATTTTCTTTGCATGCTTTGTTATCAGTAAACTGCTCTTGTTTTACCCACAAGGGTTTTGTTTTCCCATCTTATTTTCCTTCCCCCTTTTGCTCTGCTGAGGAGGGAGAGGAAAGGGGGGGTGATAGAGCAGCTTGATGGGCTCCTGGAGCTCAGCCAAGGTTAACCCACCACAGTCCTTTTGGTGCCCAACGTGGGGCACGGCAATGGCAGTTTTATATTAAGTGTGCTATAGCCATAGGAGTTATTAAATGGCAATCCCCTGTGCAGGTCACAGGTTTGTTTGCTCTAGTGCTTATCTCTATTTTGCTAAGCTCAGGAACACGCTAATACAAATAATGGCTTTCTGCTTTGCCCTGCCATTGATTCTCTTACTGTGCTGGGGGAGCTACTTTGTGGGGAGGATGAAGGAAATCAGGAACATGTTAGCACAAATAGTGACTATGTCCTTTACACTGGCATTGGTGGCTTTACCGTAGTGGGGGAGCTATCTTGTGGAGAAGATGAGGGAATACATCTCCTTCTCCCTGCCAGGAACTGATGTGGGTGGTTTTATCGCACAGGGTCCCGAGGTTCTTATTCACCCTTATGTGAGCTGTTTGACGCTAGCAATTAATACTGTTGGCATATTGTGGGCTGTGTGGAGTCTGATCTCAGTTTTGTGTAAGAGGAGACAACTTTTGGGTGAGCGGAGACTGAAAAGTGCCTTCAGGCAGCCTGTCCCCAGGTGGCAGGGTGAGTGGAAGGATTTGGGCAGATTCCTAGGATGGTTATCACCTCCCACAGCCTGGGACTTTACCCTGGAACAGGCAAGCAGTCCTGCCAGGCTGACACACCACGTAATAGAAAGCTGCCTTGCCTACCCTCATGAGAACCAGCAGCTTCTAGCACTGTACTGGGGCCTGGCCTATGCCTATTGAGCTGCAGTTCAATACTCTCAGAGAACAGTGGTTGAGATGGGGACCCAGACAACAATGACAACTACAGAAACTGCCTCAGTAGTAAAAAAGAAGCAGTGCACAAGGAGAACAACAGTTCCATATCCTTGATTAATAAGAGAGGAGGAAGACGAGGAAAGGCTTGCTCAACAAGCTGGTCCTTCAACAGGGAGACTGGAAGAGGGAGTAACAGAACTTAAACAGGAGGCGGAAACTACCCGGTCCCTGACTTCATTGGAACTTCGAGTCTTGCAAAAAGATTACAGCCACCAGCCAGGTGAGTGGATTGCTACCTGGCTGCTTCGATGCTGGGATAATGGAGCTGATAGTCAACAACTGGAAGGTAAGGAAGCCCAACATCTGGGGTCCCTTGCTAGAAATCAAGGAATTGAAAGAGGAATTGGGAAAGAGTCAGCAATTTGTAGTCTTTGGAGACGGCTCCTTTGAAGTGTCAAAGCAAGATATCCATTCAAGGAAGATCTTCTGAACAACTCTCCAGGAAAGTGGACTACTGCAGTTGAAGGCATCTAACACCTGAGAGAATTAGTAGTGCTGGAAGTCATCTATGGGAATCTAGATAATGATGAGGACTCCAAAGATCCAGAGGATGTCCCGTGTACATGGGTCATGTGGTTTCTCCATGCTTCTGGTGATTTAAAGTGCACCAGCATCATATTTTGCCACCTTGGCAGCAATGTACTACCCAGAAATGGATGGGGGAGACTGGCACACATCAGCTGCGTCTCTTCTTGGCTCCAGAACTTTGAAAAGAGTCTTGGTACCCCCTCATCCCTATGGGCTAGTGCCCTGGATGTCAGGGGCACCCCAAGAAATCAGTTCTCTCCTGCCCCAGTTAGAGGGAAAGGGAACCTGAGGTGCATGTCACGTGGCACACTCTGGTTCTTCCTGTGTGATCAGGGAGAGGACATGAGGAAGTGGGTCGGTCAAGCTGGAAGCCCATGTACACAAACTGAAAGGGAAGATACCTGTCAAGAAGAGGCCACACAAGAAGGCTGTTAGTGGAGTCACTGTAGGAACACAAGATGGTAACTGGCAAACTCCCAGGCAGGAAAAGACTGAGATCACATCTTTTGATTCTGATGAAGGGACTTCCTGTCTGGCACAGCAAAGGTCAGTGAATATTCTGACCAAGAACAGGAATAAGTGGTCCCTGCCTCTGGCCAGGAGGAAGAAAGGGATGACAGGGTATACTGGACTGCGTGGATTTGATGGCCTGGCACATCGAACCCACAGAAGTACAAAGCATTGGTAGACACTGGTGAACAGTGTACACTCTTACCATCAAGTCATAGAGGAAAAGAACCTATCTGGATTTTGGGAGTGACAGGTGGATGCCACGAGCTGTCTGTACAAGAGGCTGAGGTGAGCTTTACTGGGGACAGGTGGAAAAAGTACCCCATTGTGACTGGCCCAGAGGCCCCTTGTATCCTTGGCATAGATTACCTCAAGAGGGGTTACTTCAAGGACCCAAAGGGATACCGGTGGGCTTTTGGTGTAGCCACTGTGAATACAGAGAAGATCAAACAGCTATTTATGCTGCCTGGCCTCTCAGAAGATCCCTTTGTTGTGGGGATGCTACAAGTTGAAGAACACAATGCTTGTCATGCCCTACTTTTTGCAGCACTGGCACTGACTTTTTGGAGTACTGGCATAGCCTGTGCCATCTTGTTCTTTTGTAATCTGCTTATTTCTTTGGAACTAGATCATCACATGCATCCCAGCACAGTGTGTTGGTTAGACGAATAGGATTTATAATCTTGACCCTTAATAATGCACTTCCATTGGTGTCTACCTGCACTTTTGCTCTCAGTAGCCCCTCCAGCTCCTCCACCATGCAGCACGCTTGCCTCTCCAGCCAATCCTCATCAACAGGCATGGGGAGTAGCTGAGTACAAGGGAGGCATTTCCTCTGCTCTTCCATCTTAGCCCACAGCCTGTCTTTATTCCACAGCTGTACAGGATGCTGTGATTCCAGTCTGGCCAGCTGGGTGAAGAACGTCCCTGTGCCTACCTTGCACACTGCTTATTTCATGCACCAACCAGGAGGGCTGTTCTACAAAGTGCAAGACCTTTTCAGCTGCTGTGCACAGCAAGGACTGAAGCAAATGGATTTCAAAAGGCTGCCCATGTGGCGTCTGTTTGAGCAGCCCTCATGAACCAAATGTACTTATCCCAGCGCACGCCTGGGCACAAGGCAGCCATGGTGAAGAAACAGTCAGGAAAAACATTTGGACTTTGGCAGCAAAGGAGGCTTCATCTCTGTGGAAGCTGAGTGTCGTGCCAAGACAGCTTGCCTAAATCTCACAGCCACTGTGTGACTGATGAATGCTTCATTTGACTGCATTAACTGCTGATAATTCAGTAAATGGTAACAAACAAAGTAGTTTAAAGCTATGGAAAGATAGTTTCCACTACATTTTAATCCACCAATGCTTTGTTTATGCTGACAGAAAAAACATCTCTATATACTTGAACAATAACTCTGTGAAACAACACCAGGAGTGCTGTAGATCCACCAAGCAATACTCATGCTGAGAACAGTTTTAGGTAAACGTCCTTTCCTAATTTCTACACACACACTTGAGAGGCATGTTGGGTGACATAGAGAGGGGAGGCAAGTGAAATAAGCCTAAAATTCACGGAAATGAAATGGTTTGTCTGAAAGAACTTACGGGCAGTAGAAAGCAGCTTGCCTGAGAGGAAACAAGCAGGTACCTCTTTCTCAAAAATATCTTCCTCAGCCCTTTGATAGTTCTCACACATTACAATAACCCATCTTTGAGCACCAATTTAGCTATTACCCAAGACCACTGCAAATAGGACATGCAGAGGATGAAGCTGGTGAGGGAAATGTCTCTGTAGGCCACTAGACTGAAGCTGACCATTACCCCAGCAATCTAGAATCTTCCTGGGAAGGAGGTAAGGTCACGAATACTGGAAGCAGAGATGTAGCAGTGCAAACTCCCATGAACTCTACTTTCACCAGCTGAAAGTTTCTAGAACAACATGAACTTCCATGAACTGCCCTGGCAACATATGACACAGGAGTTTAGGTCAGGAGATCAAGCAACTAGCACAAACTTGTTTGCAATTCAGCTTTTCCACCAAAGTTTCAAGTACAGGTCTTTAAGAAGTGAAAAATGGTTTTAAGAGAACAACTAGCAAATTATTGCACCTATGCAAGTGAGGGTGACTTAAGAGCTCATAGGAAAGCTACAGAAACTTTTGCAAGGGATGGAGACCTTCACTAGCACCTCTGAGTGAAAGGGAAGCTCACATTAACATACTGCTGCACAGCAAACCCAGAACACTCCAACCAAGCACCTGGTTCACCCACGTCTCTCACTAATTCCCACCAAGTCCCATACCTCTTATCCTTGCAACACCTTCTGCTCACCTGGATAAGATCTATCTGCCTGTGAAAGCGTCACAGCTCAGGAGAGACAGAGGAATGTGGCCAGACTGAGCAAACTGAGCACAGGCAGCGTCACAGACTTGAGGGTCCTTTCTACGTGTCATTGCTACTGCTGTTGGGACCTCACAGGTACGCAGTCCCTGTAGTAAACTTGGGCAGGAAGCCTCCAGCTCTTTTTGAAGTCCTTGTAACACACCAGACATGCTCTGCAGCCTTCCAGAGCACCTTTAGCCCTTCCATGGAAGCAGTTCCTCATATCAGAATCAGAAATCAACAAAACAGGAACTTGTGCATGCCAGCTTTCAGCAGTGGTTGGGTGGGCTTCTTTGGTCATTTAAAAAGAAAGAACTAGTTGCTAGGTTGCATTAACCTATACCCAGTCCCTCACAAGTGCAGCTCTGTCTCATCTTGGGAAGACATTCCCCAGAGACCCTCTTAGGATCTTGATTTCTCTCTTTTCTACCTGCTTCTCTCTTTCTCTCCTCTAGGAGACCTGGAAGAGTTCAGAGTCCTAAGGTCTAGTCCCCTTTTCTTATGTCTTTATCTTATCTCTTCCAGCAAGTACTTTCTTGTGTATTGTGGTATCTGGAGACCTTTCTGCCATTGCTAGATGGATATTTTATATTTTCTTCTCTTGTGAGGCCAGACACTCCTAGGGAGAGAGACTGAGGCAATTGCTGTGCACTGAGGAGAACATGTCTGTATGTTCTTTAGCACATTATATGTAGTACAAACTCCTGTGACAATGTTAGGAAGATTTCAGGAACAACCAAGGATGGCTCACTCCACTGAGAGCTTGTACAATCAATACTGAAGAACAGAAAAATCTAAATGGCACCGAAGTACTTGGAAGATGCTCAAGACAGTGAATTTCTGGGAGCACCTCAGTAGGAGTGCGCCCCTAGCATGATCTATTTAACAATGAACTTTAAGTGAAACAAACCAAGTTTTATGAGAACATTATAAATTTTTTAACCTCTGTTGGCCTCTGCAGTTGTTTGAGACAAGACATGTCATCAGTGACCAATTAAGCCCAAGAGAAGTCCTGATTTCATAACACAGGGCAGTCTAACAAATGATTGACTAGTAAAATTGACAAACTCAGCCACGTGATCCAAAACCTGCTCTTGACCTAATATAGTCCTTCAGCATATAAACTCAGGCTCCAGTAGCCAGTCACTCCCTTCTGAGTCATAGAAGCAAATGGAGCTCCTGGGAGCAGCCACTGTTATCCTCCTGGTTTGCATTGCTTGCCTGCTCTCCTTTGCAGCATGGAGAGGGAGGTCTGGAAAGGGGAAGATGCCTCCAGGACCAGCTCCCCTACCCATCCTAGGTAGCATGCTGCAGGTGAAACCAAAAAACTTGGCCAAAACCCTACAGAAGGTAAGGTTGCTTTCTCCTTCTCTCTTACTTTCTTCTGTGGGCAAGAAATGTGTGGGAGCTGTGCATGGGGACAACCTGTTGCCATAGCTTGATGAACAGCAATCCCAGAGAAGCAGAAAAGTCATGGCGATCTCACCTGCGCCGCCTCACTGCTATTGCCCTTGTTGTTCAGGGCCTGATAGCTGGGAACGCACACCCACATTTATCACGAGAGGACCAAATCTTGATATTGCTGGTCTGTAAGGCTGCACTGCCTGCAGTGGGATGCAACAGCAAGGCCACTTTTCAACTCCTCCTATCTGCTCCATGGCCATGTTTTCTCATGCATTTTGACAGCTCAGTGAAGAGTATGGACCAGTGTTCACAGTGCACCTGGGCTCTGACCCAGTGGTGGTACTACACGGACATGATGTAGTGAAAGAAGCCTTGGTTGATCGTGCGGATGAGTTTGCTGCCAGAGGACAAATGCCAATAGGAGACAGGGCTAACAAAGGACTAGGTATGTTTTCTGACTGAGCTCCTGAGGGTGTGTTTGGCAGATCAGAGCTGGAGTGCATCATGTATGAGGGAAGACTTCAGGGAGTGGGTAGGTGTGTCCCACCTGGACAAAGGAAGGCAGAGTGGGCTGTAATTCCTGGCTTCCACCACCCAAAAATGGTAGCAGAGAACTGTATTGATCTCAGTAATGGGCAGTGAAAGGGGAAGTGGCAATAGTCACCAACTACAGCAAGGGAAGTTAAGTGCAGATATGAGTGGTTCACAAGGAGATTGGGTATGTGGTCGAGAAGGACAAAAGTAGGCAGTTGGACTATGGGACCTCCAAATCATAGTACTTTATGACGATACCATGTCAGCGCTCTCC
Organism: Coracias cyanogaster; assembly: GCA_033124195.1. NCBI lineage: Eukaryota > Metazoa > Chordata > Aves > Coraciiformes > Coraciidae > Coracias > Coracias cyanogaster. The sequence continues at coordinate 7,009 of JAVSBS010012059.1, read as the reverse complement.
TAGGGACAGGATTCACTGTCACCATGAGCCCCTGTTCATCTCACACCCAGCATACCCAAGCCAGGTCTTCACTCTTCCTTCTTCCTCTGCAGGGATTGTTTTTAGCAACAACGATGACTGGTTACAAGTCAGGCGGTTTGCTCTCACCACACTGCGCAACTTTGGAATGGGGAAGAGGAGCATTGAAGAAAGGATCCAGGAGGAAACTCAGTACTTGCTGGAAGAGATCAACAAAACAAAGGGTATGCTCAATTTTTAACGTAGTTTCTGTTTGAAAAAAAAAAGGACTGTACTAAGAGAACCCATGTCCTTAGCATAGAATTGAAGTTCCCATGTGTTTGGTCCACGTACCAGCTACCCCTCATTAAAAGGCAGCAAATATTTCCGTGATCATGTACTGTTCTTTTTGGAGGACCCTTCTGTGTCACTCACAGACTGTGATCTAATATTTCCACTAAGAACCAGAGCTCAGGTTACTCACACTAGCCTTAAGTAGACAGAGTTTGGGTGGTTTTTTTTTTATGGTTTGTAATTTTTCTGAAATCACAGGAAAACCTTTTGACCCAACCTTCATGCTGAGCTGTGCTGTCTCCAATGTCATATGCTCCATAGTCTTTGGGAAACGATATGACTATAAAGACAAGAAGTTCCTAGCCCTGATGAACAACATGAACAACATCTTTGAGATGATGAACTCCCACTGGGGACAGGTACATTCAGCAGCCATTTCAGAGTGGCAGCATTCTCCCAGGGGAGCAGGAAGCCTCTCTCCCAGTGAAGTCTCATTTCAGTCTTCTAACTAGGCCTTATCAATGCTGTGCTGCACAGGAGCAAATTCATTCAAGAGCAAGAAGCACCCTCACAGAATCACAGAATGATAGGGGTTGGAAGGGACCTCTGGAGATCATCAAGTTCACCCCCCCCCCCCCCAACCAGAGCAGGTTCACCTAAAGCAGGCAATGTCAAAGCGGCTTTTGAATGTCTCCAGAGACAGAGACTCCGCTACCTGTCTGAGTGGCCTGTTCCAGTGCTCTGTCACCCTCAAAGTAAAGAAGTTCCTCTTCGTGTTTAGATGGAACTTCCTATGTTCAAGTTGGTGACCATTACCTCTTGTCCTGTCACTGGCCACCACTGGAAAAAGATTGACCCCATCCTCCTCACACCCACCCTTTAATATCTATAAGCATTGATAAGATCCTCCCTCAGTCTTCTCTAGGCTAAAAAGCCCCAAGTCCCTCAGCCTTTCTTCACCAATGGGGTTGGCTTTGCCAGCTCAGTGCAGCTTCCCCCTAGTCCTGATCACTATTCTCCACCTCTAAGGCTTGTACTACTACTAAGCAAGCCCCTACTGCCCTGTCAGACTGCCCAACCTCATAGCCCTTCTGCTTGGCTCAGTTGAAAGGGCTGTGGCCTTCCTAGGCTTTTTGCTAATATCAAAGGATGTGGCAATAGTTATGCTAGGGATGTTCCTGTTTCTTTCCTTCCAGCTCTACCAGATGTTCTCAAAGATCCTGAACTACTTGCCTGGCCCACACAACAAAATATTCACTGAAATTGATGCTTTAAAAGCCTTTGTGTCAGAGGAAGTGAAGATGCACCAAGCCTCTCTAGATCCCAGCTTCCCTCAGGATTTCATTGACTGCTTCCTCAGCAAAATGCAGGAGGTAAGGAGACAGCATACAGCCTCAGCTCATCCCCAAACACACCTATGTTGAGCCCCTTCCCTTTCCTAAGTAACAGAGACATTGGGCTGACCCTTCCCAGGCATCTGGACTGTGCAGTTGGAAGATACCAATATACAAGATACTGCCTGTGCTAGAGCTTATAGCTCTGGGTCTGCACACTCACAAACCACTACCTGCAGCTGCTTGGACAGCAAGACCTTCATCTGCTGTCACAGAAACACACAGGCAGCTATGTACCACTCAACGCACAGCTTGGAAGAAGGTTGCATAGCTTACAGCACAAAGATAGCATTGCAATGCCCCAGATGGGTGCTGCACCAAATGGAATAGCTCTAGGTGAAAAAGAAGGCCAGGATGACATTAGAAAGGGTGATTTTTCTCAGTTCAGTCAGAGAAACAGCCCAGCCTTTTCCCTAGGAGAAAGAGCATCCCAGTTCCAGTTTCCACATGAAGAACCTGATAACTAGCACCTTTGACTTGTTCATTGCCGGAACTGAGACAACTAGCACCACCATAAGATATGGGCTTCTGCTGCTTCTCAAATACCCAAAGATACAAGGTACCACCTGTGACCTCTTCCTCTCTAGCTATTCCCCTGGGCTGGGCACATATCTTAACACCACATCCTTATCCCACATTTCTCCTCTTTCACATTTTACCCAAATAGACAAAGCCCTTGCACCATCATTCCCCAGTGTGGCCATCAGAGAACCCTCATTTTCACTGGCATCATCAACAGCTGAATGCCCCTCAGTCAGGGACTTGAGTGTGTCTACATCTTTACCTCCCAGTACTACTATTTAGCCAAGTCACTAGGAGGACACTCTTCACATGGGCCACAGGGGAGCTGTGTTCTAGTCCACTCCAAAATCAACATCAGTGCTCCTGTCATCTGTGATACGTCATTTGTGGACAGCTTAGAGCATCCTGTTTAGGTAGATCTGATTCTATTTACCTATTTTATGGCTTGTGCCTTTCACGACAGAGAAAGTTCAAGAAGAGATCGACCAGGTAGTAGGACGATCACGAAGACCCTGTGTTGCTGACCGGACCCAGATGCCCTACACAGATGCTGTGGTTCATGAAATCCAGCGCTTCATCTCCCTCATTCCCCTGGGCCTCCCTCACACTGTGACCAAAGACACCCGCTTCAGGGAGTATGTCATTCCCAAGGTTAGTGAGCAAGCTCCCTCAAGTTCAACAACAAGGTGGCAGAACATTTGCTCTGAGGCTTTCAGTTACAAGTCAGAAGCTAGAAATGTTGTGGCCTTTCATGAAGGGTTTATCTTCAGGCTTCTGTAGCTCACTTGGAATCCCCTGTTGTTCGTTCATGTGCCAATACTGGAACAGCAGCTCAGCCCAACACCTTTGCTTGCTTGCTTGCTCTGCAGCTTTACCTATCTGCAGAAACACAGCAGGTTCACAAAAAACCAGATCAGTGACTCCTCACACAAAACACAGCAAAGCTGTGGAACTGCTCACTACCATCTAGAAGAGCCTGTGCACATGCTTGGAAGCAAAGCCAGTTGTGGTTGTTGAGCACAGAAATCCTCCAAGCCACAAAGTGCTGGAGGCTATGTTTGCATTTAAGGGAACAAGCAAAACCTGTTTGCCCTGTTCTTACACATCTCTTGAGGCAGTCACTGCTGGCCACTGCCAGAGGCAGGCTGATGGGCTAGGTCAACCCACGGCCTGGCCTGGCTCACTGCAGCAATGCTCATGTTACATCCTATCTTCTGGGTGATGGTGTGCAGGAGAATAGCACCACACAGAATGCTGGCATTTTGATTTTCAGCTGTGTAAAATCGAAAGGCAGGACCCAGGGAACTGTTCAGCTTCCAGCAGAGGTCTCTTGTGTCATCACTGGTAGATTATTTATCCCACCTCCTCCCATCAATGGCTAGTCAGGAAGAGGGAAGGAAGAGGATTGTGACTGGAGAAATTTATCAGGAGCAGGGAAAAGCACTTCATTTCCACAACCTTGTGTGCTTTTGCTTTTTGGGGCTTGCAGAAAAGAAGGAACGCAGTGCATCTACAGGTTCACTCTTGTGAAACACTAAGAAAGAGGAAGAATTAGGTGTGGTGTCCCCCAATGATCAGAGCAAGGTGGGGATAAATTTCAAGGTCAGAAATTGAGAGGGATCACTTAGGAAGAGCTGCCAACAACTGTGGCTGTTGTGACATCTAGCAGGGTCTCCCTAAAGCTGCCTCTCCAAAGGAAGGGTCCCCAAAGGGAAATCAAAGGCACTAGTAGGACTGTGCTGAGAAGCTTGGTCTTAACCTGGCAGGCAGTCAGATTAAGTGATCTAACTCACCTCTTCTTCATGTTCTGCTCTTCTTCTTGTGTTATCTCAGGGCACCACAATTTTTCCTGTCCTAAGTTCTGTTCTCCATGACAGTAAAGAATTTCCAAATCCAAATGAGTTCAACCCTGGACATTTCTTGAAGGAGAATGGCACCTTTAAGAAGAGTGAGTTCTTCGTGCCCTTCTCAGCAGGTAAAGCACAGACTTTCTCTTTCTCTGTCAACCTCATCCTCTGGGGACCACCCTGCCTTTCCCTGTAACACACACTCCCTCTTTCAAGCCCCACTGGTGCTTCCTATGGGCTCACTGCTGTCTGAATAACCCCTCCCTGCTGCTTCTCTCCCCACCTGCATCTCCCACCTTGTTTGGGCCTAGTGGCTTCTCAAATCTCCTACTAGGAGTTGCCAGTGTAACAGTGTGAATGGGACTCACTGACACTTTCTAAAATACCTGTCACCTTCCTACACGACCACCAAAGTAATCCTTAACCAACCTGTTTTTTCTGCGGTAGCTCCACTTTTCTCCAGTACCTCTTAAGTACCTCTGAGGCTACATGCAACCATTCATCTAACAATAGCCCCAACACTCCACTCTTTTACCCATGCTTTATGTCACTTTGCTATCATCTTGCCTCCTGTAATGCTCCCTTCCCATTTAAGAATTCTCCTGTTCCTGTTCCTCCTTCACACACTCAATTAAACTGCCAAGGGTCTTTCTCCAACACACTCTTGCAAAAGGTCCTTAGTCATTCTGACAGTCATCTCACTGCTGCGGCTGTATCTGGTAAATAAAGCTGCACAACACATCTGATTAGTACAAACTCTGGTCTACTCAGCTGTTTTCACTTCCAGGGAAGCGAATATGCCCTGGAGAGGGCCTGGCACGCATGGAGATATTCTTATTCGTGGCCACCATCTTGCAGAACTTCACCTTGAAACCTGTTGTTGACCCCCAGGAACTCAACATAACCCCAACACTGAGTGGAACAGGCAATGTACCTCCCGCCTACCAGCTCTGTGCTCTCCCCCGCTGAAAAGCACAAAACCACTCTTCACAGTATCCTGACCTTAGCTACTTCTCTACATCTCCCTTACTAAAACCAATGGCAGGAGCACTCGCCCACCTTTCCAAGGTCTCCAGAAAAGCAGCCTAAACACAGGTAGATGCATAGAGCAGATACCTTCAAAGCCTCCCAGAACTGCTCCATCACACCACAGGGAGGCCCTGTGTCACTTTGCAGCCTGTTGCGCTGACACTCTGTCTACGGACTCTTTGAACACTGTGGCTGCATAAACCAGCTGATTTTCTCACAAATACAGCTCCCATGACTGCCCATGACCTGCTTCTCGTGCAGCACATGTCCCACCAAAAGCAGCATGCTTTGCAGATGGATAGTGCTGCATGTGTGTGTGTTAATGACCCAATAAAGAAAAATCTATTTATGAAGATTTAAGCTGTTATTTTCTTTGGGCAGCTCCATTGCTGAGTAAGTCTGCAGCACCTGTGGCCAGTGCCCTATGGGAAGGGCTGTCCCTTCCAGGGCAAGGGTCTTGCCAGCTTCATCCACTGGAAGCACTGCTGCTACCTGAAAGGAGCCCCTGGCCAGTTGCATCACAACACCAGTCAGGAAGACTCACAGTGTAGGAGGGGAAGGGGATCCTGCAGCCTGGGGGCTATCAGGTGCCCACAGCCGGACAAAAGATAGCTGCAGCATCCCTCCTGGAGCACTCCCCCGGCTAGTTCAGCTCTGGCTGCTTCCGGGCGTTCCTCTAATTTCTCAGGCACTCTATGGCCCAGGCTTTCTACAAGCTGGGAGCACTTTATGACTCCTCTCTGTCCTCTTTCCAACAGCTCCCCCAAGCCTTCTACTCTTCCTGAGGCATTTGCCAGCACAACCTCGCCTGTCATTGTGGCCACTTAGCATCCCCATATGAATCAAGAAGGGGCTGCTGAGGAGATAATTTCTCTGGATGGTGTCTCCTGCTTGAATCACACTCTCACCCCAACACCCAGCTGAAATGCCAAGGCACAGAGGATTCCTTTCAAATAAAAATGAAAGTGCAGGCTATTACCAGAAACTCAGGCACCTCAGTGATGGGGACTCCAACCGGTTCTCTGGCTGCTCTTTTCTACCACCAGTATCACTGCAAAGATTTAGATGCTATTTATTAAAATGAATTAATTTAAATTTAGGAGGACAGCAAACCAATCTCTCGCAGAGAGCCTGGGTACTCCAGAGGAATCTATTTTTCCTTCTGCATTTCAGAGGCATCAAAGCAAACATATTCTTTCCCTATCCAAAGTCTGTCCTGTCCACTGTAGAATTTAATGTATGCACAAAGAGAAAACTCATGTTCATAAACTGCAACCATGTGACACCTGGTGTCCAGGAAAAAGATTGTGTCTGTTATTTCTCATCCCAGCCACTATTTGGTGCTTTTCTTTCAGTGATAGGGTGGATAGTTTTCATAGGTGGATTCCACCAGACACATCTCTCTTCTGGGTTTCTTTGTACTCATGGGCTTTGCTTGTGTTTGGATGTCTGGTTTGCAGTGTTTGTCTTGATCTTCATTTACATAGATATTTATTGTCCCCTGCATCATGGTCATATAAAAGTCCTAGAAGCAAAATACAATTTCTGTGATAGTTGTCACAAGGTACTCAGAGGTCTTGTGAGTACTGCAGAGAATAAATACAGTATGCAAGAGATCCCACCTCCCATTGGAAACATTTAGCAGTATTTTGAAGAAAATGTCATATTTGCTTGCATCTCAGGTTCATCCTTCCTCCTTCCTCCATTTTTGCCCATGCAGGCTGCAGCTCTAATGCCTTTGCACTCTAAACCAATAGCAAACAATTGCCGGCCCCTCATTTGGGTATCAAATGCACAGGCATGCAACCAGAAATAGCAGTTGTGTAGGAGACCTAGGCAAGTATAGAGAGCGAGCTTACCATGAGCTTCTATTAATCTAGGGCTACCCTTAAAGCCAGTCCTATGTTTAGCAACTCTAGCAGCATG